>JASCZW010001578.1:0-176362 GCA_034211315.2 Aedes japonicus | reverse complement strand
TGAAAGATTTACGTCGATTTTGGTGAATTTTGAACTATCTTCGAGGATGCGTAGATTATGCGTTAGCAGTGTGGCTAGTAGCTAAATTTAACGTTAATTTATTCAACAACTAATACCTTCAAAATTATGTACAAATTATAAGGGGGTCCAAGAGGGCTCCAACAATTTTTTAAAAAGTAACCAAGTTTATTAGATCATGTTGCATATATATGATTGTTCATCTTCGAATAAATATTTAGACTCGTTATAAATGTTCAAAGGAAAAATACCTGTTCAGACAATAAAGCTTACCAAACATAATAACGAAAAAGTCCACGTTCTACCGCAAATCTTCCTTTGGTAGAAATACCATAGCGTTCCTATTACACCCATTGTATTTGCAGAACGATGGACTTTTTTCGTTATTATATTCAAATGAGCTTTATTATTCAACAAATTGGCTTTTTTCCTTAAGACATTTATAGCAAGTCTGAATATTTATTCAAAAAGATGAACAATCATTTATATATGCAACATAATCTACACTGATAGGCAAAATAAAGTGCCCACCGAATTTTTTTTCAATTTCTTCTATTTACATGGTTCAAATTAAAGCAAACACAGTGTAGTTTTTTTTCTTATTTTTATTTTTTATATTCTTTTTTAAGTTTCACTTATGGAAAACTGAAAAAGGAGTTTTACTTAAAGAAAAAAATCAATTTGTGTTGAAAAACAGTGACAAAATAAAAGTGCCCACTGTAAAAATCGATATGTTTTCGATAAGTTTCCCATTGGAAGACCCTCGATTGTTTATGTTTTGATGTTTCTTGACACGTGTTTCTGGAAGCAAACGGCTCAACCTGGTGTACGATGCTATCGCATTTGATTCAATTGAAAAAATGGAGAACGCAGTGCTTTGTTGAAAGCAATTCCTTGTGTAATTCCGAAAATTGGGTCGTTCGTGATGTGCAAAACGGTGAATCGCACCGGGCTGTCGCCAAGAAGTAACAGTATCAGTAAGGCAGCGGTTGGCAAAATTCTTCTGAAGCTTAAAACGTTTGGATCAGGGGTGGATCGCTCTGGCAGAGGCAGGAAGCTGGATAACGGATGCGAGAACGGACACCAAGACTGGCGCGTGAAGCTTTCAAGAAGAACCCGGAAGGGGTAACTGTCCGCGAGATCCAGGAAACCATTCAGTTATCAGTTTCCGGTCGAACCGTTCGTCGCCGTCTGCAGCACAGGCTGAACAGCAAAACGCGCCCTGAAGCGCCCATTTACCAGCGCGCCACAGGCAGCACGAAGTCTCGCTAAGCGACACGCCGGATGTGCTCGAGAGTCCGGCGTCTGCCTTCGACGGACGAATCACAAATTCGGAGCTAAGCGTAACCGGAAAGCGGCGCAGAGTTCAAAGTTTGGCGCAGATCGGGGAGAGGAGCTTCAGGAGCGCCACATCCAAGGCAACAGATGAAGCATGGAGGAGTGAAGTGCCAGATGGTCTGGGGGTGTTTTTTCGTGGGGTGGAGGTGATGCATTGTGAAAAAATCGGACGGTTAATGACGGCAGATTCTCACATCAACATCCTGCGAGAAAATCTGGAGGCTGCGCTGATCCAGACGGGCCTCTGAAGAGCTCGTATTCCAGCAGGACAACGACCCGGCTGAGACTGCCAAGTAGAGACCAAGTCTTTCTTCCGGTCTGCCTGTCGGATCAAAACCGCCGGAACAGGTCTCCACTGGTGCGTCCGGACTCTCAATCCCATCGAGAATCTGGGGGCGATTCCTCGATGCCAGGGCTGGACAAAACCGGCAAGTTACCAATCAAAACAAAATCTATTTTGAAGCCCTGGAGCGCGCCTGGGAAGAGCTAGATCCACAGCACCTAAAGAACCCGGTCGAGGGCATGCCGAAGCGCCTGCAGGAGGTCCTGAAGGCCAAAGCGAGGACACATCAATTATTGAAATGCTTTTAATTTTTACTTTCTTTTAATTTATGTTTTCTGTAGCCCAAAATGAAGCGCGGCAGTTTATTTTGTCACCGTTTTTTTTTTTCAACACAAATTGATTTTTTTTTCTTTGAGCAAACTCTTTTTTGCAGTATTCATAAGAAACTTAAAAAAGAATATAAAAGATAAGATAATAAAAAATACAGTGTGTTTATTTTAATTTGAACTACAAGTAAAATGAGAGAAATTGAAAAAAAAAGATGAGGGCACATTATTTTGCCTATCAGCAGTAAGTTATACTGGTGCATCATTCGATTAATGGGGCCATTTTTTTGAATATTTTTTCTGGTATGACTTTTCTAAGTCTTGGATAAAGCCTAAATCCGTTACTTTTTTTGCATATTTCTACTATTTGGTTTCCCAAAATATTTCAGTACGAGGTGTTTCAATGCTAAATGCTATTGGATACATTTTTTTACATTAAGTTGAAATAAGCCTTAACAACACCATGTGTTGAATAAGTTAATTTTTGTTCTGAAATTCTTCATGTCACTTGAATTTTTTATTTCCATGAAGAGCTCATGTCATCTGCATATATGAGTATTCGTTTTTTTTTTGCTATGTAGGAAATGTCGTTTATGAACAAAATAAAAAGAACTGGGCCTAAATCTGAACTTTGAGGAACCCCCGAGGTGACAGAGATGGGGTCTGAAAGTTTAGTTTGAAAACGAACAATTTGTTGAATATGACTGCAGCCAATTTAACAGTCCAGGTTCCATTCCATTTTTTTTTGCAATTTAAAGAGTAATAATGGTATGTCGATTCGGTCAAATGCTTTGCTGAAGTCAGTGTAAAGGGCACAGCACGATATTCGGATTTTTCCATAGTTAGACTTCAAATGGCTAGTGCACAAAGACTTGTAAACAAAGAGTGAATTGACAGATCGAAATGAAATTTTGAGTACGTTCTTAGAAAAGATGAAATGTTAAAATGGCGTAGAAATTTTGGTTTGACGACTGTTCCATAGATGTCGGTTTCAATACTTTTTGACTAACTTAGTGAAGGGTCACCCACAATAGATACGTTTGCGTTCCATTGACGTAAACCCATGCGGTGTAACTGTCAAATTCACGCAAACGCATCCGCAACGATCTGCACCAAATGTTACAAGCCACACACCACGTTGGATATTTTAAAAGCCAGTCTAACGTCTATTATCGATGATTTCCCTTAGCAATTGAAGGCGTATGTAGTAGCCAGAAGAGGACATTTTGAGACAACGATTTAAATATTACCATCTATGTATGTTACAAACAAATTCCATAAAGTAAATATATTACTGAAAATGTAGTAAACGACGGAATTGCTTGCAGTCTTTCATAAAAGAGACCTGATTGAGGCGATATATGGCTCAAATTTACATGAAATATCCTATGAATTAGATTACGCAGTAAATAATTTGTTTCATTCAAACTGTCCAAAACACTCCTGTTTTAAGCATAAAAAAAAGTCATTTATTCAAAGAAAAACAAACCTTTTAGAATTATCTCAATGTACCGAAAATTCATTAGTTTCAATTCATTAATCGCGTGTCGTTTTCAAAGATCATCTTCACTGTACATAGTGAGTCTTCATGTATGGGAAGAGCCACATACCATTTGTGTGTAGGCCGAACAATAATCATTCCTTTTAAATTCCACTGATCCACTGAACTGTAACTCCATACGCTGAACATCTCCATAAAAGTCTTCAAAAGACTATTTAATATGCTATTAAATAGTCGGATTTGAAGCATGAAATTAGCGATAATCTTCGTTTCATCGTATTTGGAAAAAAGTCATTCACATTCCACTGCTCCCAATCATATGAAACGTGTCATCTCCCTTATGCATCATAAATCAATTGTATCAATTCCTTTTGCAGAGAGAATGCATTTCGGTTCATATCGGACAGGCCGGAGTTCAAATTGGAAATGCCTGTTGGGAGTTGTATTGCCTCGAGCATGGTATTCAACCGGACGGGCAAATGCCATCGGATAAAACCATCGGCGGGGGCGATGATTCGTACAATACGTTCTTCAGCGAAACTGGCTCGGGAAAACATGTACCTCGTGCGGTTTTCGTCGATTTGGAACCGACGGTAGTTGGTGAGTATCGCATGAAAATAACAACAACAAGTGGCACAATAACCATGTATTTTCTTACTTGTTTTCAAAGATGAGGTTCGCACTGGTACCTATCGGCAGTTGTTTCACCCCGAACAACTAATCACTGGCAAGGAGGACGCCGCGAATAATTATGCTCGAGGACATTACACCATCGGAAGAAATAGTCGATGTGGTTTTGGATCGCATCAGAAAACTTGCTGACCAATGTGCCGGGTTGCAAGGTTTCTTGTGTTCCCTCATTCGGTGGTGGCACCGGAAGTGGCTTCACTTCGCTTCTCATGGAGCGCCTATCGGTCGACTATGGAAAGAAATCCAAGCTGGAATTCTCCATCTATCCTGCTCCTCAAGTAAGTACCATCAATAGTTAAGCAATTATACTATACTAGCCTGGATAGTTGGACGCCGGTTTCTCTGCTTGCATGCAGTAGCACCTCTATATATTTAATTATAAACATCTATGCACGGCCTTACTCACACTTCCGAAAATAGCACCATTATAAGTTCTAGATGAACCCCACGCTGATTTGGGTTTTCGGAGGGCCAAGAGAAAAGTTTTGTTTGCCTTCTCGAAAACAGTAAATAGCTTTCGATAAAATCAAGCCCAGTTTTGTTCTGCTTTCCTTATGATATCGATTTTCCTTATTTTCTAGGTCTCAACTGCTGTAGTGGAGCCGTATAATTCAATTCTTACAACCCATACCACCTTGGAGCATTCGGATTGTGCCTTCATGGTCGATGAATGAGGCCATCTACGATATTTGTCGCCGAAACTTGGACATTGAGCGACCCAGTTACACAAATCTTAATCGTTTGATTGGCCAAATAGTGTCCTCAATTACTGCTTCGCTGCGATTTGACGGGCCTTGAATGTTGACTTAACCGAGTTCCAAACTAATCTTGTTCCCATATCCCCGTATCCATTTCCCCCTTGCCACGTATGCTCCAGTTATTTCAGCCGAGAAAGCCTACCATGAGCAACTTACCTGGCTGAAATCGCGAATGCTTGTTTTGAACCGGCAAATCAGATGGTCAAATGTGATCCACGACATGGAAAATAGTGGCCTGTTGCATGCTCTACCGTGGAGATGTTGTACCAAAGGATGTCAATGCTGCCATAGCAACAATCAAACAAACGATCCATTCAATTCGTCGACTGGTGTCCTACCGGTTTCAAGGTCGGTATCAACTATCAACCTCCGACTGTCGTTCCCGGTGGAGATTTGGCCAAAGTCCAGCGAGCAGTATGCATGCTGTCCAACACTACTGCAATTGCCGAGGCTTGGGCTCGCTTGGATCATAAGTTCGATCTGATGTATGCCAAGAGAGTATGTTTCGACTAATTAATTATGTCTTATTATATTTTAATTGAGTCATTTCTTTTAAGGCATTCGTCCACTGGTATGTCGGAGAGGGCATGGAAGAAGGTGAATTCTCTGAGGCTCGTGAAGATCTAGCTGCCCTTGAGAAAGATTATGAAGAAGTTGGAGTGGATTCTACGGAGGAGGTCGGAGAGGGTGACGAATATTGAACAAATTTCTCTATGTAGCTGCACCATCATCCTCCGAAGGATAATAACCGTGTTCGATCATTTGGATTATAAATTCACCCGCCGTTTAACCAATCAACGCCTAAGGAGACTCAAAGTACTGCCTACTTTACTGCATATTATTTCACCATGTTTAAAAATGAGACAAGTGTATTAACAAATCGTAACTGAATTCTTCAATTATCAAACATGCACAAATTTTAACTGGGCTACATGCGTAAATGTAGGAGCAAACTATGCAGTATACCAACGCTCAAACATGGTTGTATTACATTGAATCATTAGGATAACGTTGAACTGAGATATCAGATCAGTTTACAAAATCATCCCTCAATAAGCCCTTATTCGTAAATTAATGTTTGTTGGAATTGCTTACGTGATACCGTTAGAAACAATTGAAGTAATTTCTTGCGTGCATCGTCAATTGACGTTAAGTTTGTCAACATGTTTGAGCGTGTGTGTGTATACTGTATTAGGTTCACAATTTTAAAAGAATTCGAGTTTTCAAAATGTAAAAAAATATGCTACAACATTTAGTCATGATCCCTAAAATGAACAAGTGTTTTGATTTGTTTTATTCGATAATCCTAGTTCATTTTCTATTTTTCCACTATATTTAATTGGCAGTTATCTTATACGGCATGCACAGTGTAGAGGCATCTGGGAATTGAGGTTGATGATCCCATGGTCAACTTATTTCTGAACCCATCGTCAGTGGAAAATTCCGAGGAGTGCTCATTTCTCTCATCTGTTCCATGTAGGTTGACAGAATCTAAATTCGAATTTTGGTGTTGAAGAATTTCGGTCTAGAAGATGCTAACACATATCGCTCATTGCATGCTCTCAACTAAGTGTTCTAAATTCACTTCCACAGTTATTAATTAAGAGCTTTCGAATCCAGGTTCCATTCCAGACCCGGAATCGAACCACCCAGCCACCTCCAGCATGGTGATGCTTTGCAGCCGCGCCCTTAGCGACTGAGCTAAGAGAGGATCCAGTGCATTTCACAATGTATTAATTTTTTTCATAATTGACAAAAGCTGGAAGTATGTAAAATGTCAGAACCAAATTAGTACTATGAAAACATGCAACAATTCTGAAACCTTCGTTTAGTCTCAACGGATATTAACACATATTAACAGTAGCTAACTCAACGGTTCGCTTGCTGGCCAATCCGAAGAGACTTTAAAACATGCCACAGAATTACGGAAATTTTTGTACCTGTTTTCAAATTTGGTTTATAATTTTAATTCCATAGAATCTGTTTTTAAGAAACAACCGGTTGACGTAGACTACGTTTGTTTGATGCATCATCTGGTTCGACATGTTAGATTAGTTTTGTTAGTTGTGTAGAGCAATATTGCAACGTAGGTGTTGTTCTAATGGACGTTGGATCGGTATGAATAAGTAAGTATGTTAGATAATTCTATGATTTGGTATTTAGTAATCATTTGGCGGCCTTAGAAAGGGACGTTTGGTTTGACTATTGGTATAATGAAAGGGCAACGGTTGTGCAGGCAGTGATGATTGTGTTGATATGATCGACCAGCTGGTGACCATTATCCTTAGCGCGTTGTAGATGGTTGAGGCGAGGGTCTATTTGGGAATTCAAAATTAATTATCTATGGTTTTTTTTGGAACTGACAGTCGCGAAAATATAAAACTGATTGAGGCGACGATCTTGAAAATCTATCGAGAAATGATAGAGTTATTAGCGTTCAAAATGTTTCAATTATTCGTAACGGTCGCTATTAAGCAATTCCAGGCGAAACTGGCCATACAATTTCGTAATTTGACTCGAACCTCTTGGATTTTGACAAAATTTCGCAAATATATTCAGTATAACAGAATACGTATTTTAACATGAGGATATATTTTTTGGACTCAACAGTAACTTTTGAGAAGGGCTCATGTGTTTTTGATACAACATTTTTAGGAAACCAGTAACTCGAAAATCGTTCGTTTAAGAAAAAAAGTGTCTGAGAAGAAATTAAAACTTAGAATTCAAATTCCCAAAATATGCTAGTTTTAATTTTTCTTAAATTTCGGTGGTAAAATTTGGACAAAACATAAGATTCGCCAGACATACATATTATTCTTCTTATTTGCATTCGTTTTGTTGATAGTTTGGACACAGAGAACAGACATTGATGCCCATATACCTTTTCTTGAAATACGTGTGTATAAGTTAATACGGGCAGCCGGTATAAAAAGCTAGTGCAGAGAAAAACAAACAGAACTTTTCAAGTTATGTGCTTGGCTTTGTATTGATAAACATGTACATGACAGTTATCGCTACCTACCATGACTCATGACTTCAGACACAACAACAAAACTCAAATTTTGTTTTTCTCCTTTATCTTTGAAACAGATAATGAAAGAGTGAATTGTGGTTTGAGTTTCAATTTTCAGAAAAGTCACATATTATGAGAACTTCGTTTTCTCGTAATGCTGCTTTTTTATCTTTAAGAAATGACTGCTGACTGAATGAAGACTGCTGCTTTTTAATGAAATCATGAGTTACCAACTTTTCTCATTTTTCACTAAAGTATGACACAAATTCATCCACTGGTTCAACTATAGTTTCTATATCTATATCAATATCTATATCTATGCTATATCTATAGTAGAAATATATTGCTCTTAACATATTTCAATCAGGTTGTGATTTTCTTCATTCTTCAGCATCCATTGTTCAAAATCTTCGATTTTTGGACAGTTCTAGGGGTGAGACAGGACTACGCTGTGTTGCTTTGGGGCACCGAGTAAATCGCGAGTAACTCAATATAGCGTAAAATCGAATCAATCTTCATCGGTTGTTACCGGTTGCCACCAACCAGCTCCGTCGACAGGACGAAGAATCGAAAAGGGCGATGGAACTGGAGGAAGCACTGGCCCGAGAACGGGAATCGCCAACAAAGCTCGCGAACAGCAACACCGGTATTCGGATTTAGAATCGCGCATGAAGGACGACCTGATGAATGTTAAAATCAAGTTCACCGAGCAGAGTTTCAAAAAGTTTCACTTCCAATTTATTTGAATACATTGTGGACATTCTGCTAATGGCAATAGAAGATGGCACATCGGTGAACCATATTCCACGACTATGAGTGTTCAGGGATTGTTTAATATGTGATACGTGATACGGACGGCTTTACTGAAGTGCAATGATGAGGCAATATAAAATGATGCTTGGGTCGGAGTGCAGCGGGCTGAGCTTATTTGTCTCTTCTCTTGCCCTTGTTCTAAAGCACCAGTTCATAGTCTGGCCGTCTGTCAGAATGATGCTGCATTTGCAAATAGCAGGTCAATCCAAAACTGATGGGTGTATTTTAAGTATGACTTAATTGGAGACATAACAATAACTTCTTCTTCGCGAAAAAAGCGAAGCCTTACACAAATAGTGTAGTGTTTTCAAAAACAGAGTTAAATAGAGAAAATTAAAAACATTAAAAATTACTAGTGTCCAATTCTGCACACTCGAGAGCTCATGTACTAGCGTCGGTTGGTTTGACAGCTGCTGTGCATAAACAGAGAGAAAATAAATGACAATGCTCGCTTACTGAGCAACCGGAGTTACTTGAGGTACCTCAAAAGCAATTCTGAAATTGCTCGCGGTGAGGAGCTGTCCTGCCCTTTGGTACAGTTTTCACATTCACGGAGATAGCAATATTTTGATCTGGTTGGTAGAGTACAAACTTTTTTTTTCCATGTAATGGTTAAATTCACGGTTCAATTTTTTTTTCAAGCCATGTAGCATTAAATTTACGTTTTTGTGGATTGTGCAAACATAATGTGTGTGTATTGGAACAGTTCTGTGTTACAGAATTAGTCAATAAATTACTATACTTAGTGCGCAATGGCGCAAATGAACTAAATGCAATTTTAAAGTTTAGATTATTTTCACGAAATTTTAAGTATGAACATGTTGACGCTCACCTTATTTTACAAGGGAAACATAATCTCTTTCACCCAGAAATGATCGACTAAAGTCATCATCGTTATAGTATTGAAGAACTTTATGTTTAACTTCATTATTCAAGCCATGTCCACGTTTACTACCTTGTGTAGATAATACTCCTTTTTGGTCAGCCAATTTGTTAGCTTCCTTTGCCATATTACTATTTATACCAAACTCTTTTACCACTTTTTGCACAGACCACGAGTATAACACATATACGGCCAATTTTGAGTCGCCTCCGAGCAGGCTTCCGAGCAGTACCCATCACCAGCAGCAGATATACAATACCGTCAAAATGAACCTCTGCCACTGGTGCCATTTGCTGCAGCCACAAGCTTGGGCCCCATAAGGAATTCCTCGATCACCTCTAGTGAGCTCAATCTTACAGATACCGTGCAAAGCATCAGATTCAGGAAACGTCATGAGCGCGAAAAAAAAACGAACCCGGTGATGAAAAAATCAATCAATCTTCTGATCCGGATTTTCCTCCGAAAATGGACCGGGAAGGCATAAATTTTGTCACACCCTAGCAACAGCAACATACCTTTAGAAGTATTTTTAGTAGATTTTCAATATTAGTGTTGGTCGCAAACGCATTGATTTATAAGTTTCATTCAACATCGAGAAAGCGTCTTCTTCGTTTGAAAGAACAGCCTACTATTTTCTTTGCAAAAAGATTAAAAGCGTTCTGCCTGTGATATTTTGTACCTCAATGAGAAAAGACCGACAATTTTGGGGTAGTCTCATACCGTTATTGGACACAATAAATCTTTATTTTAGATCATGTTTCTGGTGAATCAGGGCTTTGGTCTTAATTGAATTAATACGGCTGTTAATTATCTCAGTGTCCATGCATTCGGAAGAGGTGAATGAAAATTTATTTGTTTACTATAGTAGTGATAATGGCGGGGGCCTTCATTGGTCTAGTCAATAATGGAACGGCGACTACGAGGCAAGACCTTCTAGTAGGGGGTTCGATGCATGTTAAAGATTAAGAACGGTCATATGTTTGCGCCACCAATACGATATTCATCATACGGATGAGTAACTACGCAACTTGTAAGACAATTTAAACTTCCAGTGGTGTTGCAATAGTTAAGCAAATGACGAGAACTAGAGTGCCATATATAGTGATGCTATAGACTTTTTAGTCGCATGTACTAACAGATAAGCAATGTCTCGCGGGATGCATAATCGGAAAACGAAGTTTTTGTTGATAACCGCTTCGTGTTAATATATCGCACGAGGAGGCAGAAACGTGAGACTACCTTACCTTTGCACATTATTACTATATGTCCGTTGGATCATTCCTATCTTGGGCTTTCGTAAAGGTGGTTTAGTTCCCGTGCTTCTCCACACTATGAGAAGATTTGCATTCACTGTAGTGCTTGTTCTGACACTTAAGTTCGTTGGCTTGGCGACAAGTGATAGTGCTTTTATCGCTAATGATCAATGTAAACAGAGTGAGATATTTCTATGGCAGAAGAATGTATCCATTTCAACGGATTGTGACTGTCCTCCCAATTTTATCGCTCTGATTAGTGAAGTTGGCAAGCCGACCTTCTGCATAATGCTTACAAAACCGCAGATCTGGAGTAACATTTGCATCGCAACGGGAAGCACAGATGATTATTATGAAATTACAGTTAACGAGAGAGCCGCCTTGAATTCATTTCTCAGAAAAGTAAATGTCACGGAATTCTGGATATCGGTTCGAAGAGAAAGTACATTCGATCCTCCACTGAAACAATTACCAGGAAGTAAATGGAAATCCCCACTGGAGTTTGAGGAAGATTACGATTTGGAAGTATCGACAAGTGCAACGGGAAATTGTCTTAAAGCAAACATCATCCGTCACTATACATCGGCGAGTTTCGAAGACTGTGGAAGCCTTTATCCTCAGTTATGTGTATACAAGCAAGATACGATGCTACAGTTACATTGTTCACCAGATGAGTATACTACACGATATGCTAATTTTCAAAAATATTGCTACAAAATCGAGAAAGCATCGAGTATTCGAAGTCAGTGGAATTTATACGATGTCAATAGTCACAGAAAATTCCAGTTGTACCAGAATCTAGCGAAGGAAGCATCCCTCAAGTGTGAGAGCAGTATAGTTCAGTCAAACTTAACTTACCATTTGCAGCAACAGTTTCTGAATTCAGGACAAAAAAACGAGGAGCTGTATTACATTGCAATGCGCTCGGATGGCATTATGACACTGACGAACGATTTCGACTGTGCAGCATATCAGTTCGAAAGTGATGGGTTTGAATTACCCGAGATAAAATTGAACTTCGATCGAATTCACAAGAAGCTTCTGTTGGTAATAAGCAATGGCCGTTTCATATGGCGCGAACGCTCTAAGGACATAGGTGTCGTCTGTTATACTGATGCTGATACCGAGCTGTTGAAGGAAGTGAACATCAGACGAAAGGTGTGGCCCCCGCATGCTCAATATGGAACGGACAAGATGGCAATCTACGAATTGAAACTATATGGCGACTTTCCAGGGTACTACTGGTGCGAGGGTCATTCGGTGTTCAACTTCACGCTCATAAAATCGGAACGAGTGGTTGCTCAAAAAAAGGAAACGGATGTACACATTTATTCGATTTTGCTGGAGGTGCACTCACTAGAATATGAAAAAGTTTGGCAAAAGAATATTCTCAAACGATTGATGAAGGATTACCTGCAGTATCTGAAATCGCACACCGAGGTGAAAATTCATAAATTGACCGATCTGCTGAAAGGGATGCAGATTATGAAAATCGAACACATCGATCATGTTCTCAACCGGATCAGCCTGATTGTGCATGTTTCGGCAAGATATGCTGACTACGTACTTGACCTGGAACCTGGCGCTGGTAGCTATGCGGGTAAGTTCTTGTCATCACTTCTTATATGTAAGCGCTTTACCGATAGTATTTCAAAAGATTTTATTGTTCAGTTTTAATCGATGAGTATTCATTTCATTATTTAGCTTGATATAATTTCCAGTAGCTTAATCTGATAGAAAATATGTACATAACTCCTGTTTTCATACGATTGCTTTCCACTGAAAGATGTCATTCCATTTATTGCTTATCTTTTCTTTTCTCAAAAAAACAATGAATACATCTTTCGACTATACTTAGTTCATAGGAATTTATCTTCACTTAGCTTATGGTGGCTTAGGAAGTTATCCAACCACTTTTCAATAACTGGAAGGTTTTCCTGGCTCCATTTGGTTTCTTCTTTGATATTTTTCAGTGACTTTTCAATTATGTGCTGAGCAGTTCCGAATTCGCCTTGCCTCTGTACGTACAACTGAGATACCATATCATAGCCTTCTTGGGTGGTGAACAATCCGGTTGCGGAATTGATCAAATTGTTCCACAAAAGCTCTCGGTCTTTGAATCTGTGGGGATAGAAAATCATTTCAAATTGACGTTCTACTAATGCTGTGTCATCTTTTATTTGATCGGTTTTATGGACATCAAACCTCAATTTAATGGTATCCCAATTCTTCTGCAAAAACTCAAACAGCGCCATATAGCCGCTGGATCCTCCGGAGAGCATTTTGAATATTAGGCTTATATCGTTATCGGTGAAATTTCCATTATCTTCCAGCACAGTAATGTTAAGCAGTCGATTTATCTTCGAAGCCTGAACCGGGCAACCGGCTAGAGTTTTCAAAAGATAGGTGCGTTCACTTTTAACGCGACTTTCCGGGAAGTTGATTACCCGTTGTAAGCCGAATTCCCATTCCTCTTGGGTGCCGGACTTGAAAACGGGGCAAATGTACTGGTTGGCAACTCTGTAATAAATAATTATTAATAAATAATATATAACAATAAACAATAATTATAAATAATGAATATTAGATTCGATTAGCAAAACTCCACTTAGAGCAACCGTACCGGTCCAGTGGTGAACCTATTTTAGAAGCGCACCACCATTACTTCACGCCGCACCGGACGCTGCTAAATGCGGTGTCAAAAATTAAATATCGCACCGCGGTAGGCGGTTTTTAAAATTTTTGCTGTTTGTTGAAAATATACATTTATATAAAATTATTATAATCCATCTCTTCTTTTCGTAAACTTGTCATTTTATGAGAGGTAATTTTAGAAGACATTTTTCATCAAATGATAAATTCTGATTATGGGGGTTTAAAAATTAAACAAATTTTTGCAAGGTTAAATGTGGATACTCAATTACAGATCATTTCTTCTTATTAGACTATAACACTATTATTTTTATTGAATTTTGAGAACACAACTAATATTCTGCTTCCCGGTGAGATGTAGAGGTTCGTCGGCTGTCGTGGGTGCCGATGGTGGTTATCATAATTAGTTGTGATCCATGCTATTAGTTCGCCATACTTGCCGTGATACCATCTCATTTTATGAATGACTCGAAGCACATCCTTACTGTTGATATAAATCGATCCAAATTATCTTCAAGCGTTAACATAAATCAAATTATTGTCCAAACGAAAAACCACCAACACACTTAAGAAATTTCTGAGAGGCCCAAATGGCATCCTTACTGTCGGTATAAATCAGTTCAAATCAGGCGTCGGTATTTATATTTAAATGTTTTACTAAACGCCGCGTGAATTCAGCTTATCGTTTACCAAAACAAACTCTGCTGCTATCCAATTCTGTTACCCAACATCCCAATGACTCCTCTTGGAAGTGCAAAGGTGTTCTCGGCTTTCAATAAAGCGAGTATTTATTTACTCTTACTATTTACTTTAATCAAAGTGATTGTTTTTTTTTTAGTATTCTCCTAATGCGCGGAGTAACAATCTATGATGAAATTTGTTAGAAGCAGATAATTTCCCATCAACACGAGAGGCTCTAGAAGTGGGCAGTAATTTATTGCTAGAACGAAGAAATGAAGAGAAAGTATTGATAGTTCCGTTAGAGTACGGCACCCTGTGAAATTGAAAGATGCAAGTTGAAAACGAGCGGAGGGTATTTGAACGGTAGTATGGCGTCGAGCACACATTCTTTTACCAAGCTACCCCAGATGCAAGGCAGGCAAGGGGGGATACTCCCTTGACTGGCAAAAGAATGTGCGACCAATCGTGCTTATTTACTAATTATATACCAATGCCTAACATAGGTGAGAAATTATCTCCTGCTGTTGGGTTTATTTTTGGCATGCACCAAATCTTTCACCCATATTATTTGTTATTTATTTTACTTGCATTCAGGCGGGGCCAATCCCGGAATTGCTTTAGTTTGGAATCACCAGTTTTTACGCATTGAGGATGTAAGTTAGCCCCAAGCATAATGTGTTCGTTCTCTGACTAAAAACAGCTGATCTGGAAATAACGGAGTAGCTACCTCATGCTCTATAACACTATTATTTTTATTGAACTTTTAGAAAATAACTAATACTACTTTAGTATCAATTTAGTTATTCTAAATAATCGGGGTTGTGACGTCCCTCGGACGGTGCGCACCTTTATCACAACACCCTTCTTTAGTCGACTTCAACACAATAGATCTCACACTGACATTTAGATAGATAGGTACATATGCTGACTCATCAGAATTGAATTGATTTGAGAAGCTATTGTGTTTTGCGATCATTGTTCTGTAAGGTTGAGTAAGGTTTGATTTATTGGAGTAGTTGATAAATTAACGGTGAAGTAAATAAAGTTAGTATCTAAGATTTCTTAATGCAGCTTAAAATTAGCTTATTCAATTCATGCAGTTCAAAATTAACTTATTCTATTCATCTTCTATTCAACATTGGCGGTTGCTATTATGTAACCCCTAAAATTGATTATTCTATAATTGACTATTCTAGCTCGGCTAAGAACAAAATACCTAAGCATGCAATACATTCAGTTAAACTTATCCTAAATTTATTATTCCTATAATTCCATGCACATGCAGTACAGTCGATAATAAGAGAAGGATCTAGGAAAGGAATTGTGGTAGAGGAGTTACGAGGAGGCACTAAACGTAAGAAAACAATTATGGAACTTAATTATTACTTTTAAACTTTATTCACATTAAAGGAAATTTCAACCAACCAAATATACCTGTGGTGGTTCATCTTTTCAGAAACATATCCTCCAGTTGGCATGGCAAGCCATAGGGGTTTTTAGATATTCAGCCTCGGGCTGGATCATCTCCCGTTGGAGTTACTGAAACATCTTTTTAAGTGTTTTTCGTAACCTATCCGGGGTGAGATTTGAACTCATGACTTTGGCGTAAGAGGTAAGGATGTTAACCGCTACGCCGGGGTCGTCCCCGTAAGTTTGAAGCTTTAATTAATCTTTCAAATACTTATTTAAATGTATTTAATTAGATCTACAAACAAGTTAGTTTATTTTATAAAATAACTTCTGCAAATTTTACCAATACTTTACATTTTAAATCAATGCCATTAATTTATTTCTTATTTATACTTATCACTGTAAATTAATTTGAATATTTATGTTAAAAACATACTCAAAAATTTGCCTGAAAAATGTATTAAAAATAAAAATGTTAATGAAAACAAAATAACAAAATAAATATAGAATAAATAAATAGAAATAAGTGATTGAATAACGACATTTCATTTGATTTGATAAAATTTATATTTATAATTAAATTAGTTCACGTAGTCATAGTCTATATATATAAAAATGGATTTCTGTCTGTCTGTCTGTCTGAACCTAATAGACTCGAAAACTACTGAACCGATCGGCGTGAAATTTTGTATGCAAGGATTTTTGGGGCCGGAAAAGCTTCTTATTACAGTTAAAGACCCCTCCCTTCTCTGGAAAGTGGCGCTCCCATACAAATGAAACACAAATTTCTACATAACTCGAGAACTAATCAGGCAAAAGAAACCAAATTTAGCATGTGTGAGTTTTTGAAGAAATGTTTGTATGGTAGCTTGGGAACCCTCCCCGCCTTAAAAGGGGGGGCTCTCATACAAATAAAACACAATATTCTGCATAACTAGGGAACTAATCAAGCAAACGGAACGAAATTTAGAATGTGGAGGTTTTTGAAGACAACAAATGTTTCTATGGTGGTGTAAGACCCGTCCGCCTTCTGAAAGAGGGGGTTCCCATACAAATAAAACGCAAATCCTTGCATAGCTCGAGAACTAATCAGGGAAATGGACCCAATTTTGGCATGTGGAAGTTTTTGAAGGAGAGAACTGTTTCTATGGTGATTTGAGACTGTTCCGCTATATGAAGAGGGGGAAGGGGGGACTCTCAAACAAATGGAACACAAATTTCTGCATAACTCGAGAACTAATAATGCAAATGGAACCGAATTTGGCATGTGGAGGTTTCTGAAGAAGATAACTGTTTCTAAGGTGGTTTGGACTCCTTCGTCTTCTGGAAGGGAGGAGGAGGGGTTTCCATACAAATGAAACACAATTTTTTGCATTACTCGGGAACTAATCAAGCAAACGGAACCAAATTTGGAGTGTTTTTGGAGGCAAAAAATGTTTCTATGGTAGTTCAAGACCCCTTCCCCTGTTGAAGAAAGGGGGGGGGGGGTGGTTGGGGCTATCATTCAAATGAAACACAAATTTATGCATAACTTGAGAACAAATCAAGCAAATGGAACCAAATTTTTTTGAATGCAAGAAATGTTTCTATGGAGATTCCAAACACAATTTTCAACCAAACATGAGAAATATCCAGATAAATAAAGCACAAACTGTGTATTTCTCTGGTTAGAAGAATGTTCTGATAGAAGCTTGAACCCCTTCTTTAGTCATAAAAAAACTCTTTCCAAAAAAACAACCATTTTTCATTTATTAAGTTGCAGGCGTAGCAACGCTCGCACCCCGGCTAGTTATATATAATAATTAAAATAAATAATTTAAAAAACCTTTCTTATTCCAAAACAAATTATAATTTAACTGTTTAGTTTGAAATTAAAAAAAAATAGTGTAAACATTTAAACAATCAACAAAATAAATTTGATTTTAACGAATGCTGTAAGTAATTTTAAACGGAATATTTTTTTTAATTGTAATTCTTAATAGTTTAATTCTTCCTCATTGAAAAATACTAAATATAATTTTTGAATTGGAATATTCAAACGGATAAATTTTAAATGATGTGATCGTTAAATTGACTCTTTCAACTATTCATTTTCATTAAATAATAAAACAAAATAAATTTTGTTTAATTTTAAAATTCAAATAACTTATTTTGATAGTTATCCTTCCCATTCAGCTGTTTTAAATTTTAAAATTTTAAAAGTTTTCAAAATTTCACAGAAAAAAAGCGTTTCCTAAAAAGAAAACGGGCCGTGAACTAGTTCACAGTTTCAGAATTTTTCAGAAAGATCTCACCGGAAATGGTTGCTGATGTACAGTCTTTATTTGGATGGCTTCACTGTGATGCTAAAGGATACGTTTATGACTCTAAGAAGTAGCACTCCGATAAACTGCCAATATTTTCCCATCATCCTTTTTGAATGGAACAACCCGAATTCAATTAGTAAAATAATAGTCCAATAAACATTTTCAAACAAACTCAAATATAATATAATTAAATTTAAAGATAACATAAAATTCAGCCCCTAAATTTAATTTTAATACATTCAAAATTCTAAATAGATAACAAAATAAATCGAATAGAAAAAAAATCATAGAAAAGAGGTAAATGTTCGCACAGAATTCCATATGACTTGGTAGTTTTGTTCCTTATTCAAAAATATAAGGCCCGCATTTTTTTTTATTTTGTCATTTTGGTGACCATTTCTGCGTTAGGGTGGTCCAAAAAAATGACTTATTAAAAAAATGTATTTTTTTCAGATATTCTAACCTTTTGAACCACTTGGCCGACTTTTACAATCAAATACGAAATGAAAAGGTAGTAAAAATATAGGAAAATTATTATTTGTTTTCCGTGGTTTTCGTGGTCTCGGAACCAAATAGTCTCCTCGTTTTAACATTTTTTCTTGAAAGTTTTGACGTTTTTTCAAAACATACAAAAAAAAAAAAAAATTGGCGATTTTTTTATTTGAGTTCTTGAGCTAAAAGAAATTTAAAAAATTTCATGTTTTTATTTTTTGCTGACGCGATTTCAATATTCAAAGTAACTTGTCAGCCAATCTTAAATGATTTTCATAAGGTAAATTAGCTCTTCGAGAGTTAAGGGATGGGCCATTAAGGGTCAACCAACCCAATTCAGCAACATCATGCTGGAGGTGGCTAGCTTCGATTCCCGGTCTGGTATAGGAAAATTTCTCGACTCCATGAAGATAGGGTATGGTTGTCCTTGCCACACAATCATACTAATGCAAAAATGGAACCTGGCATCGAAAGCTCTCAATTAATTACTGTGGAGGTGCATTTAGAACCCTAAACTGAGAGCAAGCAGTGAGCCAAATTTAAGAAGAAGAAATGGATGGGCTATAAACCACGTGTTTTCTTATTGCAGCCCCCCTCCCCTTTGAGGTATCTCTATTGTTAAGATAGATCTGTAAAACAGATTTGTTAAAACATTTTAATTTAAATTGAAACAATTACAGTACACGATCCCGAAATGTTTAGAGTCTAGAGCAATGATGGAGTCTCTGAAAACTCTGAAAATGTTTATGTATTGACCATTTTTGTAGCATTATTTTGGATTTTGTTGTGTTTTTTTAAATGTCTGCTAAGTCCAACATTTATGTCAAGAAATTTGTTTGAACATATCTGTCTTAACATCTAACGCATGTGTTTCCACTTGCCATTTTCTGTGAAGAGGATACAAATGTTAAGACAGAAAATATTAGTGGAAACACCGGGTAAGAATTACTAACTTAATAGCAACCGGTGTGGTGATGGGCGACTAAAATAAAATGAAAGCGCTGTGCGCTACTAAAATGGTAGCGCAAATAACAACGACCGGTACGGTTGCTCTTACGGAACTATACTGTTGTTTTCTTTTTTTATACGTACGGATTTCCAAGATCAGGTTCTGGACTATCCATCCATTTTTTGAAAACTTTCTGGGCCTCTTCGATGCACGGTCTGTACCCAGCACGGCACAAAAATGTTTTAGCCAAAGATCGCAGGTTTGTCTTCCACTTCTCTTCGTTGTCATGTTGGTTTTGAACCAGTTCCTCGTACAGCGGAGTAAGCAGTGTTCGCACATAAATTTCAAACTTCTTGTGAACTGCCGACATGTCAATATGCCTACCAATGTGATCGATTAGAGTGAACACGGGATTCCAGACTAGATGGTTCCGTTCGTACTGCATAAACAGTGTCATATTGAATGCCGTTGCGAAGCTCAAATGTCCAGCGTAAGCCAAGTTCCAGGCATCGTGCAACAGTTTTGCCCTGGTAAAGTAAAGTTAAGTAAAAAGAGGGTCGCTCGAATTCAATAGAAGCGTACATACCTTGTGTAAACTGGAATTTTAGCCCGACCAGTTCCGGTCAGTAAAAAGTTAGCCAGTAGGTTCCAATTTCGCTCGTCATAGTTCACCGGAAAAGGGCCTACTTCTTCTGGGTTCACAATAATGAAACCATCCGAGTCGGGAAGGTTTTCCAATACAACTTGTTTGACTTTTTTCATCCATTTGGTAGCACTGGTGTTGGTGAAGTTCATGTTGTTCTGTTGCACAACCACTAACGGTATCCACCACAACATTTTCTCTTGCTCCGGAACGTCATGAGGGCGCTCACGGAGATAAACTCGCTGTGTGACGGTTGCCGTCTTCTTCTGATAGTCTCGGTTAACCGACACCATAGGAATACGATCCTTAGTAATCCAAGATTCGGCGATCTCATTTACCGTAGCCGATTCGCAGAGTCGGTTATCCAAGTGGGCCTGCTTTGTGAGTGCCTCCCAGATGTCGTTGCTAACGAATGTTTTATACTCACGATGCTCTATAAACCTTTGCAAGCCTTTTTTGAAAGTTTCCTCGCCCAAGGTAAGATTGAGCATGCGAAGCACTAGTTCCGTTTTGCTACAGGTAGTTTCCTGTTTGATCGCGGTTATGCGGGAATGGGGATATCGTTTACTGAATTCGTAGTAAATCGAATACAAAATCGTCATGGGCCATTTCCCCTCAAACTCCACTCCATTGTCAACTTCAATTGCGGCAGAGGCCGCTAGAAAACCCGCAACGGCCTTATTAACGTGGGCTTCACTCCACCAGTGCTGAAATGAAATATTTGCTTTTTTTTTAAACTTATTGGAACACGAAAAAAATAACATACCGGACTGATCCACGCTCCTAGCCATTGGTACACTAACTCCTGTGCCATTCCATAGTAACCGTTTTGCAAATCACTTTCCCTACAAAATATCAAAATTAGAAACAAATGTTGATGAGAAATCATATAACTTACCTGAATACTATTAAGCCCCAATTATCGGCCGCCTTAACGGCGGAGAAGTTCGGGAGGGCGATAACATCCAGCTTATCTAGTGGAAAACTTACGTTCCAATAGTTGATGAGGTACTCGAGAACGGTTTGAAGTTTGACTTGAACATCTTTATTTTGTTCGAGAAACTCTTTCCGGGCCCATACCCTTACGACTGGTTTTGCAATTTTGTTCAATTCAACGGCAGTATCTTCCAGGAGATCCGATACGACAAAACCAAGGGCAAATGTGGATATCGGAGGAGTAATCTTGAAACGATCTGCGACCTTGTCGTTTGGAAGTGTTTCGCTTGATTCGATAGCAGTGTTGAACAGAGTATGATGTGTTTTCGGTCTAACTATCGTCATTTGGAACGGCACTTTATAAGCTGGCTCGTCAAAGCAAGGGAAAACTCTTCTAGCGTTGTGCGGTCGGAAGTATGAAGCGAAGTAGGCGTGATCTTGCTGCTGGTCTCCTTCGTAGGTTTTGTATTTACCTTGGAACAGTCCTTCCGTATTTTCCCAAATCATCCCTTTGAAATTAATTCGTGCCTCATACAATCCGCCGACGGCGAGATCATCGTGAAAATAAATAACTAAAAGTGGCTTTTTCGGTACTCTATCCACACGGCGAATTTTCAAGGTGTTTGCTTTTCCGCTATCAGTGTGATGTACTAGCTCAATGTTGCCTTCGTCGACTTCCAAGTCGTGGTGCGCATGGAGATTGATTTGATTTGTTTGCTTGGTGCATGTCATTGTAATATTGACGGTGCCATGGAATGCTTGCTGATCGACGTCGAGCTCTAATCGCAGTGTGTAGTTTAATGGAACCAGATCAGTTGGCAGCCTATTGTCCGGAATCAATGGGTTGGTAGCAGACAGATCAATGCTGCGGCGGATACGATACTGAAATGGAAACGGTGTAGCGGAGATCGGAAAGTGCAAAGTTGTGTTTTGCTATATTAGATTTATTTGTTCTGTTGTATGGCATTTTTGTACAACAATTCTGGGCTAGATAAAAGAGTAGTATTGACATTGCTCAGTATCCAATGAAAATATGTTTTTTTTTGTGCGTGACAGTTGAGGGGATAGGGGACGCGTCTCGTAACGACAATAATCGCCTTGATATTTTGAGGATAGTCCTCGTTTCTACACAAGATATGGATTTGAAAATTATATTATGCAGCGTCGGATATGAATTAGTAAGCCCCTGGGTAAAATAATTTTGAGTTTCTGTTCTCTTCTTGGGAGTAAATATCAGCACCTACAATATTCAATAATCATATAGCTAGTATGCTGGCAGCACTGCTCGAAAATGTTGACGAGTTTCCAACGGAACGCGACAAATATTAAGTAACTGTTAAGTTTGATAAACAAACCAAGTTTTGTTGTGCAATAATTTAATGACTTGTAAACTAGCTCAGTTGCGCACAGTTTGTAATCTCTTGCTTAGCTGTTGCCGTTGTTGAGGTCGGCTTTAACTGCAAACAATCTCATGTGTCGCGTTACGCGTGATGACTAAAACAAAAAAAATACTTGAGATAATTGAGCACGGACATACGCAGCAAGAAGTTGGTGTGACAATCGGCATACACAAATCGATATCGTCTCGTTTACTGAAGCGCTACAAGGCAAGAAGATCGGTTAAAACTGCTGACCGTTCAGGTAAAATAACGATTGCTGCGCTTCAGGATCTGCATTCAATATTAAATTATGCTAGAGGAAACTTGGAGTATTCAGCTGTAAACCAACGAAAAAGCCATTTATTAGTATCAAGCAGAAGAAGGTTAGACTTCAGTTTGCAAGAAATTACTTAAGCTGGGATGTACCAAAATGGAAAACGGCATTGTTCAGTGACGAATTGGATTGAATCTGTTTAGCTCTGACGGAATAAAACGAATAACACGACCGCTTAGTACCATCAGACTGAATTCACGGTATTACAAAAAGACCGTCAAACATGTCGGGGAAAGCTTGATGGTTTGGAGAGCTTCTCTAGAAGAGGTGCGGCTGGGACCTCTTCATCGCATTGATGGAATAATGAACAGTCATGTATCGAGAGATTATATTTGTTGAAGTGTAGTCAACCAGTCTAAGCAACCTTATGTTTTTGAAAAAGGACTACCAACCCCATAGACCCACAGCAACCTAGTCTGTTGATTTATATACACTAAGGTCTTTTTTTTATACGGTTTGTTTTCAGCGATAACTTCAGAACGGTACAACGTATCGACCTAATTCAAATCACATTAACGTTTTGGGCAAAAAGTTGGCAGTTTTTTCAAAAATAAACCATATTTTTTTCTGTAAATTCTCAAAATTTTAAAAACTGTATTGCACAGTGGGCAAGAACTGATGAAAACTTTCTAATCTAACTATCTAACTATCTAATCTAAACTAATCTGTTACTTTTATCGCTTTTAAGTGCGGATTGTAAACAAGGCCATTTCCGCTTGGAAATTGTCTCGGAAATCGAATGGAACTAGTTTCAATCACCGCACGGATATGGTTGTGGAGTTAGAGAGATCAACAAAATAGGACTAGTCCAATGTGAAATTTAGGACTAGTCCAATATAAAGGGAATTGGGGTAAAATGTTCAAAGGGCCGTGCGGTAGATGATAAAACTTCTAATCGATTCTTCAGGAAATTTTACATTGGATAAGCCTTATTCGGTTTATCTTGAGTCACTCTAAATGAAAGTAGGGTTAAACCAGCCATTTCTGCGTTCACATAGCCTTGCGGTATTTGAAACAGCTTCAATTCGATTCTTCAGGAAATTTTACATTGTACAAGCACTATTTTGTTGATCTTGAGCCTCTCCGTGCAAAGATGTCTATTAATTATTCAAGAATATAAGGGGAAGTGGGGTAAAATAAGCTATCTAACTCCACAACCATATCCATGCGGGGATTGAAACCAGTTCCATTCGATTCCCCAGACAATTTCCAAGCGGAAATGGCCTTGTTAACAAGCCGCGCATAAAAGCGACAAAAGTTACAGATTTTTTCCTTAGTTTTCATCAGTTCTTGCCCACTGTGCAAACGAAATAGAAGCACAGAGAACAGACGTTCATCTTCGGTCTGCTGCTTGTGTAAAGCTATTAACCGACATTTCAAATGTATATCGCAATGCTCCTGTTAGGCGGCGCTGCAGTTGTACGATAACTGTCTTGTAAATGTTTATCAATAAAAAGCCTATGTGCCTTAAAAGTTTTGCTAGTTTTTCTCTGTATTTGCTTTTTATACCGGCTGCCCATATTAACTTGTACACACGTTTTTCAAGAAAAGGTGTATGGACATCAATGTCTGTTCTCTATGATAGAAGCAATTAAAAATGTTTACGCATGTGCATTTATTAACTTTATTTACTCTTTTTTTATACGGTTTTATAGTAAAAGTGGAACGTATCCCCCGTGTAAAAACAAACCTTTATGCATATAAAATGTCT
The DNA here is from genome assembly GCA_034211315.2 of Aedes japonicus. Lineage (NCBI taxonomy): Eukaryota > Metazoa > Arthropoda > Insecta > Diptera > Culicidae > Aedes > Aedes japonicus. The sequence continues at coordinate 151,993 of JASCZW010001578.1, read as the reverse complement.
GTCTGTCTGTCTGTTTCAACATAACTCAAGAACTAATTAAGAAAATGGATGCAAATTTGCCATGTGGAGGAGGCAGTTTTAGGAGGCAAAACATATTTCTAGGGTGGTTTGAGACCCTTCTCCTCTCTGAAAGGGGAGGCTCTCATACAAATGAAACAGAAGTTTCTGCATAACTCAAGAACTAATCAAGCAAATGGATCCAAATTCGACATGTGGAGGATTTCTGGAGGCAAAAAATGTTTCGATCGTGGTTCGAGACCACTTCTCTCTCAAGGAGAGGGGAGGGGAGGGGAGGAGGGTCTTCCATACTAATGGAAAACAAAACCAAATTTTGCATGTAGGGATTTTGGAGGCAACATATGTTTCTACGGTGGAGGCTACATATGTTTCTCCTCTCTCTGGAAGGAGGGGCTCGCATACAAATGTAACACAAAACTCCTTGTATAATTCGAGAACTAATCAAGCAAATGGAACCAAATTTGACATGTGGGAGTTTTCAGAGGTAAGACATGTTTCTTTGGTAGTTTGAGACCCCTCCCCTATGTGGAAGGGATGGCTCTCCTATAAATGAAACAGAAATTTCTGCATAACTCGAGAACTAATAAAGAAAATGGAACCAAATTTGACATGTGGAGGTTTGAAGGCAAGATATGTTTGTATGCTGGTTCGAGACTCCTCCCTTCTTTGGAAGATGGGAAGGAGGGGGAGGGATCTCAAACAAATAAAACACAAATTTCAACCAAAGATGAGAATTACCCCTATTGTTATGGAAATTTGTATGCAGGAGCTTTTGGGACCGGAGAAGGTTCTTATGATGGTTCACGCCTCCTTCCCCGTTTTTAGAGGGGGCTCATATACAAATTAAATCAAAATTACTGCATAACTCGAGAACTAATCAAGCAAACGGAACCAAATTTTGCATGTGGGGTTTTCTGGAGGCAGGTTTTTTTTTCTAAGGTGGTTTGCTATCCCTTCCCTTCTCTAAAGGGGGGGGTTCTCTTCTTCAAATGAAACAGAAATTTCAACCAAACAGGTGAATTATCCAGGCAACTAAAACACAAAATGTGTATTTCTTGGGGGTAAGCAGCATGTTCTGATAGAAGTTTGAATTCCTTCTTTGTCAAAAATGGGGAATGCTTGAGTTTCTCTCAGTGCTACATTATGAACAATCAGTTAATCTAAGGCGATGCAAGAGAAATTTACATTCAAACTGACCGTATCCTGACGGCATAGTTTGAAGATAAATGTTTTGTCTAGAACTGCTTTTACACAGAAAAAAACCATGGTGGAAACTAACGATCCGAAGGTTAAATTAAAAAAAACACACACACAGCTACGTTTTATTTTGCTGAAATAACACACATTAACAAACGAAAATATTTTAACAAAACTCATTGCTAAACAAAACCACAAAAGCGCCAGTTTTATTAAATTTTCATTCATTTAGTTGCAAGCGTAGCAAGGTTTGCACCGGGTTCAGCTAGTTTCCAATATCTCAATAAGTTCATAGTGTTCTCTCGATAGTCGTTTTTCTTGTCAAGCTCCCTGAGAATCTTCCCTGATCTAGTCCACTCAAAACCTAGGTTAAGCGTACTTCTACGAAGGATTCGGTGAACGGAATACCCTAGTTCAGCGAAGGACAATTGGAGTTTCATGGTACGGATTTTCTTGGGCGCAAATGGATTAGTCATAAAGTTGGCAGACAGTAAAACGAAGTCATTGTTGATCGGTTTCCAAGGCGATGATTGCTTGGAGATCGTTCGAAACTACTGCAAAGCAAATGAGGCAAGCTCTTGAAAATTCCTTTACCAAGAAGTCTCTGGTGACGTAGAACCTGGTTAGGTAGCACTTTGGATGATTGAAGATGAAGGAAAGCGATTCCATGCCTGGTCATCCGGAGGTTTTCGTAGATCTGATTCAGCAGCTCAAACTGGTTGGTGGAGAGTTGGCCGAAACGGATTTGATCGTGACGCTATTCGGAGCCCTTCCGGAAGCTTATGATCCGTTAATCACGGCACTCGAGACCCGAGATTGGAAATTTTACACCGTGTAGCAACGGCTTTTGGCAGAGGAAGTGAATCAACGAGATTGACAGGAAAATATGGCGAAGAAGTCAACGGCGTTCAATGGCAAAAAAGGTAAAGTTAAATCGAAAACGTTCAAGGGTAAATGTCACAACTGTGTACCTGGAAGGGACAGTTACAGAGGGATTGCCGACATAGGATCAACGGCGAGGATAACGTAGCTTCAGGGAGCAGTGCTGTAAACTTTATGGTCAACTGTGGCGAACCTGTTCTGCAGCAGAGTGGAAAACCTGCCTTCAAGTTGGATCAAGCGCCTTAGTTTAGTTTAGTTATTGATGCCAGGGTATTTTCGTTGCCTTCAAGATTGGCTGAGCCGATTGTCATTCAAGTTGCCAAAGATGGCAAAACCCTCATGGCGAAAACAAATTGCGTGAATGATGGCTGCAGCAACAATGGTGTTCTGGGAAATATCAACTGTGCTGTTTATCCCAACCTTGGAACAACGTGATGGCCATTAAAGATTAGCAAATGCTGGAATTTCGGTGTTGTTTGATGGTCTTCAAGCAGTGTTACGAAGGAGAATCAAGTAATTACCACAGCTCATTTGAAGAGCAATCTGTACGAGCTGAAGATCAGCGTGAATCCATCGAGAGTGAACGTGTGCCAGGCAAAGGCGAACGGCTTGGTCATCTCAACGACCAGGCGATGACAAAACTGGTACAGTACAGCGTGGTTGAAGTTATCAACGTGAAACCGAACCCCATTTGATTCTGCAATTCCTGTGTACAAGGTATTCGGTGCCGCGAACCCTTCAGCGGAACCAGACCGCAAGTGCAATGCGGGTATTATTCATTAAAATCAATATTTACCTGTCGCCATGAGTGCACCGGTGTTGCAATGAACAGCATCAATGCCAGCAGTGGGATGCGATACCATCCCATTTTCGGAGATCTACCTGTAATTGTAAAAAAAGCTGCTTAAAATGCTGGATATCTCGAGTATGTTAAAAATGCTGCTACTTTAAGATTCTAGTTATTGTATATGAATTGTTCTGTACGATTGAAATATACTGTGGATTCGAAAAATTATGAAATGACTGTAATAGGTTGATTCATTGTGAAGTGAAGTATATACCGTTGAGTGAGTCTTGTTCTGATACTAAACGCAGTTACACACTCATTTCTTGCTTTTATCAACCAAGCAAATTATCACGGTGATCAATGTAGCAGAGGATTCTGGGACACTAAATATGTAGCTACACAATTTTTCGGTGATTTTTTGTTATAGGACCAAGCTCAAATTGATAACTGTTACTGAGCCAAGTTATCATGTTCAGTTTTCAAGAAAACTTTTTAGAACAATAGTACTTAGTCTAGCCCTCGACACTGAAGAAGTCTGTAAGTCGCAGACAATATAGGCCTATCTGTCAAAGGATAAGCTCTTTATATTGTGGCATTTCACGGAATTTTCTCGCGTTTACTAGTGATGGTGCCGTTCGGTGATCTGAGACCTCAAGTGAGCTGAAGTCCAAACCGGAAATCTTCTGCTTTAATTTTCATTGGTTTTAGAGTGCCTTAATTGTGCTGAGCCGTGAGAAAAAGATAAGCTAAACTGGACTCGAGTTATAGCTCTGGCAACATTTGATGGACATTTTTGCATAAATAGTGCAATTTTCAGAACGGTCTAGCACGCGCGGGAGTTAACCTATCGGAAATGAATCAGTGTCGGGTTGTAGAACAAAATTTCACAACACGGTTCAGTGGTAGAAAAGCGCTTTGGAAAATTAGTCCTACACGGGGTGCGCTTTTTTCGGATCGTCATTTTGAACAATCGGTTTTTGTATGCTGTCCGGATTTGAAATTTGAAATTATTGTGGTGTATAATCATCCGTGTGCCTCCCTATATACAATCGTATTATACAGCGAGTCCTACCATAGTCGTATGCTTGCTGCAATTCATTTTTCGAGTTGCGATCTAGTGGTTTTACTTAAAGGAATGTCTCGCAAATTAGCTATCATTATACATTTGCGTTGTATGCGTGTATTTGTGATGGTTGTTATGTGTTTATCATAGCATGCTGTGTCTTTAACTGTCATCTTTCGTTTGTTTAGTTGTTTGCAAAGTTTAAATTCTTCGTTTCCAAAATGTCGCGCAGTGAAATCGACGTGAAAATAAAGGTTTTGGACACATGGCTACGTGAAAAGGGTGTAACTATGCGACAATTGGCGAAGCGCTTTGGAATTCATCACGCGAGTGTAAAATCCATCATATCCAAGTTTGGGGAACACTGTTCTTTAGATGAACAGCCAGGAAGAGGCAGAAAATCCGGATCTTCAAGCCCTAAACTGGATCGGAAGGGGTAGCTCTAATTCTGAAGAACAAATCAATGTCAATACGTGATTCGACCAATAAAGTGGAAACAACCTGAAGATCTATAAGAAGCAAAACAAAAGTGCAGAACAGAAGCAACGCGCAGCAATAAGGGCTTGGAAATTGTATTCGCGAATTTTGCAGCGACCGGATGCATGTCTTTTGATGGACGACGAGACCTATTTCAACGAGGATTCAAAAACCCTTCCAGGTCCACAATATTACACTGCCGTCGCAGGGGAGGAGGTAAGCGATGCAGACAGTTCAATTCAAGTGGAGATGTTTGGGCGAAAAGTGCTGGTATGGCAATTTATACTACAGGTTAATCAAAATGTTTTGCAAGCGACATCTATGAAAAACCAAAATTTCTACGCCGTTTTATTATTTCATCTTTCATAAGAACATACTCAAAATTTCGATTTTTACTTCGATCTGTCAATTCATTCTTTGTTTACAAGCCATTTTAAGTTGACGTGTCAGTGCATTTTTAACAATGGAAAAACCAAACATCGAGGAGTGATTAGATTCTTTGTTTTGGAAGTTTTATCCGCTACTGAGAACCATGCAAAGACGTTGAAAGTATTGAAGGAATCTTCTCCTTCATTTCCAACCATTCATCGATGGGTTTTGAAGTTTAAGCATGGCCGTACAAGCCTTGAAGACGATCCACGCTCAGGTCAAAAAGTGCATCAACACCAGAAATCATAGCAAAACTACAGGATATGGTTTTGGAAGATCATCGATCGACTGTGGATGTGATAGTTGTCACCATAGCCATCTCACCTGGAACAACGTGACATATTTTGGCTGAAGTTTTGGTTTTCATAAAACTGTGTGCACAATGGGTGCCACGTTTGCTAACAATGCAACAAAAAATACGTTCAAATTAGACTTTCTGAGCAACATTTGGAGCAATTTCGAAAGGTTGAAAAGGTTTTTCAGCGTCGATTCAAACGAACAAATCGAGAGGAATTCATAAGAATATTGTATGGAAATTTGCCAGAAGATATTATGAAAAAATTCTTCACAGAAAAAAAGCTGCAATCGGGATTCGAACCATGAACCTCGGGATCCAGAGATGTGACACGCTTGATAAGTGATGTCAATTGAAAGTGTACAAGAAACATGTATTTCTCGACCAATGAAATAATCTTTTCATGCGATTTCGTATGGAATGAGTCTTGGACCCTTGCTTTGTGGTTCATAGTTCAGATCGTATGAAAATCGTACGGATAATCTCCTGAGTGTATGGATGATACTTGAATCTACCACCATCATCCTGAATCAAAACAAGAGTCTAAGGAGTGGTGTGAACCAGGCACTTCGGCTCCGAAGCAAATTTGTGTCCAGAAGTCGGCCAAGAAGGTATTCGCGTCAGTTTTATGGGATGCAAATGGAATTTTATTGGTAGATTTTATAGATAGATCTTCAAACAAGTAAGACAATCAATTTTGATTATTATTGGGACCTTTTGGACTAGTTGGATGAAGAAACTTGAGAAACAGGACCCGGTTAGCATAAGAAAAAATCATGTTTTATCAAGAAAATGCTCTTACTCACACAACTCTAAACACCATCGTGAAAATCAGTGAATTGTTGTACGAATTGTTGCACCATCCACCCTATTCGCCAGATTAACCGCCTTCTGACTTGTGACTGTTCTCAAACCTCAAAAAATTCTTCCGTGGAAAGCATTTTTCATCAAACGAAGAGGTTATAGCCGCCGTCGAGGAGTATTTCCCAACACACATCGGTGTTAATTAGAGCTTGTTCAAGTAAATTTGGAGAAGCTATTCAGTTGTTTCTTCTAGAATAGCTGAATAGCTTCTCCAAATTTGTTTGAACAAGCTCTAATTCAACACCGATATTTGTTGGGTTTGCAGGCCTTCTAGAAAGTTACATCCGTGATGGGACAACCAAGTTGGAAGATCGTTGGACCAAGTGTATTGATCTTATGGGAGACTCTACTGAGCAATACATGTGATTTCCCCGACATTAAAATGTATTTTCATTTCCGCTTTCAAAACATATGACTCCACTGTTTTGGCCGGATTCAACGTCGGTGCATTACACTAACACAACTCTCAATTGGCTCACGGAAAGGATAAAGATTTCGTTGAGAAAGACATCAATTGCTAACGCTATTGGATGATTGTGAAGGTGGTCTTCAAAAAGACTGGTAAAGCAACTGAGAACATGCAGGATTACAAAAAGGTTGGGCTAATGCGTCCAAAAAATGTGATGAAACACTTGTCCGAAACTTGATGAAAAGTGTTCGATCAAATATTCGCCAATTCGTGAAAGAATAGTATTAATTTCATCCGGCCTTCACAATATTGAAATTCAATCCCGTACTATGAAGAATCATGCATTTGTTTGAATGACACATCACTTTTTCAATGTGATAAGAATGAAAAGTATGTGGATAACTTATTTTCGATACAGTTCTTCTATATCGGCAACTGGCGGAAGTGAGTTTGATATTTTGCTTCAAACTGCCTTCCATGTTGATCCTTTTTTGAAGATTGTTGTATCCCATGTGTGAAGCTGAGCTTGTTAGATTATATCCTGCGCTATCTACCGGAATATTTCAAATGATGTGAATCGGATTTGCGCATGATTTTTCGTATTATAGTGCATTTAGTGGGTACATTGCCAAGTGGCTGCAGTGGGGATTTTTTCCTTTAATTTTGCTAGTTTTTATCCACGTTCTTAAATGTTCACCACCATATGAAGTGTACCGTAAGTGACTGTGGAAAGAGCGGGCTCAGCCAACCTAGTGTCTCGTAGTGTGTGTTGACATTTGTTTCAACCTTCAGGTTGCCATGCGAGATGCTGTATTGGAACAGAACTGCATTGGAAGCCAAAGCAATTGCGATGATGGTATTCCACCTGAGGAGACCGAACCTGGTGGTGTCCATCTGGGTCCCAGAGATATTTATCGGAAGGAATTTTTTTAACCCGTACGTCTTTTTGTACATTTCAGAGGCTGTGATCTACAATTCGGGTGAAATCTTTCCATCGTGTCATCTTGTTAATCAAAATCAATTTGTTGCCAGTTAAGAAATTGCTTGATTGGTTGTTTTGGTCAGGTTTCTGTAATGCAGTAAAGTTCCGAAAATGTGTTGGACTTTTAATGCTAGGTCATTCTCGGTCAATCTTCTCATTTCAGAGAGTGGGTAATGTCCCTATAACCCTAAGCTATATGGGGTTAGGACTAAAGTTAATGCTTGTGTCCCTACCGTTTGTTGAGAAATGGATAACCTTCTTACGCTCGATGCTCCCAACGACCATGTTCATACAAAAAAAATGTTCTGTACACGAAACAGAGCATTCTATACATTTTCCGTTTCCTTTGACATCTACTGAAGGCTGGGTGGGTTCCCTGTATCTTCTTAAGGTAGATAACATATCCTTCCTACCTTCAACGGTTGAATGGACGTGGCTAGGTGAGCCAGTAGTCGAGGAGTGTATTCGTGAAGATTATAGCGTGAAGGAATGTATCAGTATCTTATTTCGTTTAATGGTGACATAATGTCTTCAACGAATTCTTCCCCTAGTAGCACACATGTTGCAAATCAGCTGAAGTTGTTCAAATGCAACTCAAATAAGTCACTGCATCACTGAATTAAGTTACTGCAACACATTTTGTCAGTTTCGTGTTGCTTGAGTCCTCATCGTACATCCTCCATCCACGAGGTCTGCAAACGTCAATGCAAATGCTAATGCGAATAAAGAATCATATTATTACATTGATTGCTCGCCCTCTATAAAATGGTTAAATTTTTCTGGGATCAGGTCTTAGTTGGAATTCGCAAAAGTGTTTTTTTTTTCAAATGTAACGGTGCAATAGAGATCTCCGAGAACATTTCAATATAAGTTTCAGTCGTAACAGGCCGTATTATCTAAGGCGTGACTGATTGAATAAACCTTTTTTCTTTGCATTTATTGCAGGTAATGACGAGAATATTGAAAAGCACTATCAGCTGAAAGAGGCCCTCAATTTTCTATTTGAAGTAACCAGCAATGGAAAATATCATTTCGGTGGCATCAACAGCACAGACGTCTGTCTTCCTCAGGATACCAGTGACGGTCTACAATGGCTCTCGGCACGAATTGGACAAACAATTGCTCCCCAGAATCTGTGCCTTGTTGAAGCGAGTGGACTTCCGTTGTCAAGAAAATGCGTCGGCGATAGAACGTACGGCGGAATTTGGCAGCAGCTACAGGGTGATTTGGAGTGTAGCAAAGTGGTGAATAAACATACAATGGAATTGTTTAATTATTCAAAAACATCTTTGAATACTGACGAAATGGATCACCTGATTGGCAAAATAGAGCATGTAATGGACTCAGCAATCGATATCATTCCCGCTGATATATTCTACCTTTCCAAGACAATGGATCACATGAGATCTTCGTTATTGAATAATGGTAGTAATAATGTCGCCATAATTGGCAATAAAAGAGACAGCTACTACTGTGGCATAGTTGGCATTCTGAACCGGGTGATGTACATGAACGAATCTGTTGTGCTTCGTTCGCAAATAGCACTCAACACGACAAACATCCTTCTTGATTCAACGGATGACATTATAAATCAGCTATCAGTCACAAACAACTCGGTAGATTTTCTTCGAGGTGACAGCCTAAATTGTCTCGATGGAGAAGAACGAACACTCGATCAGGATGGAGCTGTGGAGAAACATCGCGGCACCATTCTATTCACAACATCGAGGTTGATTCTATTAGTAGCAGATCCGTTCATCAGTGGCATATCGGGAATTGCTTTAACCAGAATTAACGGATCGTATGAGGAGACAAATGAGACGGATTTGAATTTTGATCTTTTTGACACGAGGTTAGTCTGATTCAACAATTTAAAAATATGTTTTACATATTAATCTATTTTTCAGATTGATATCAGCCGATGCCGATGAAGATGCGATAATGATGGAGGAAAACTTAGAAGTTGCGGCGTTTGTTCCAAGACAACTTTTGGAGAAAATCACTTTACTTAAAGAGCATATCGATGAAAATTCCACAACTTCGGATAGTGCCCTGCGCATAGTCGTTTCTATATACTTCAACGATAATGTTTTCAAAGAAACAGCAAATGGCACTATCCTGAAATCAAACAGTAAAATCATAAGCGTTACTATCCCTGGCTATGGTTCAGATCTACCTGGAGTGATTCCAATATTTTTCCGCGACTACGACGCAAATCGCACCAGTAGCTGTGGATATTGGAACTTTGAACCGGAGGACGGGAATTTGATGCCCAAATGGTCGTTTGGAGGATGCAGTTTAGCCAAACAAAATGACCAGCTAACGTTATGCAAATGCTCTCACCTGACACCCTTCTCAAGGCTTTGTATGGATATTCAGCATATCGAAAGTGACGGTGTGTTACAGAAATTTATTGGTGAACGTACAATACTCGCTTTGGATACCATAACAGCAATAGGAAGTGCCCTTTCATTGTTGGGAGTAGTTGGTATTTTCGTAACTGCTTTCATGTTTCCAACTTGGAGAAGCACTGCGAACTCTAAAATTTTGCTACAGTTATCGTTGGCAATTGCAATCGAAATGGTTATAATTTTTCTCGATGGACCGGACATCAACTACAATGAACGCAGTAGTAAAATACAGTGTACTCTTCTGGGCGGATCATTTCATTATATAATTCTGGTTACATTTATGTGGATGTTGGTAATTGCCTATCTGCAATTTATGCGGTATGTAAAAGTTCTGGGTCGGTTACGCCCTTCCCGGTTCATACTTAAAGCATCAATTTTGAGCTGGGGACTTCCCCTGATACCGGTAATTGTAATTGTCACAGTTGACTACACCATGTACCACAAACAAGATAATATTTCCGATATTTGCTACCCGCATGGATCGGCTTTGTACTATGGTTTACTTCTGCCTATCGGAGTTGTGATTTTAGTTAATATGGCTAGTTTTCTTCTAATAGTTTATAATGTGTTTAGTGTTCCTGATAATTTGACACGATCGTCCGAAAGAGATCTCACTTTATCACAAATTAGACTTTCATTGTTTCTGTTCTTTCTTCTTGGTCTGCCGTGGATTTTCGGGATGATGATAACAGTTCGTGCGGGAAACATTTTTTCCTATTTATTCTGTCTAACTGCACCTTTGCAAGGATTTATCTTGTTTGTCTATTTCATAATAATGGATCCAATTGCGCGAAGATTCTGGTGTGCAAAATGCAGCAAAAGCGAACCATCTAAGGCTTCAATAGATCTGCCGGTTAAGTAGAACTCCCCTCACTGTATTACCGGGGAAAAAAACTCTATCACCAAAATTCGCACTTCATCCAAACTCACTTTTGTGCAGGTATTGCAATCGTTTCGGCTGCAATATGTTCAACGTCTAGTGGGCTCCGTATCTCGCGACAAACTGAACGTAAGAAGATATGAACCTTAGCTTAGTGGATCTTCTATTTCCATTCATCTCGAATGCCTTTAGTGGTAAAGTGTCGCATTATTCAATTAAGAAAGCAAAGTTATTTCAATACGATGCGAAATTTTCCTCTCCCAACTCACCGGCGAAACAGGAAGAGCCGTTTTGTTGTACAATTGAGTGAACATGTTTTGAAACGGTGCTTAATCTATTTCACACCGGGTTATCATGCTGCATGCGTTTTGGGTAGCAGTTTCAACCCGAATCGAATTGACGAATTTCCCGCTAACTATCAAACAGTAATTAGCGGTGACATTTTATGGTGTTAACAGCCGTCATCGTCATCATCAGAATTGATAAGGAGTTTTGTTTTGTTACATATCGAATCTATTTTCAACTTACTAAACCGAACAGAGTAATTCGCATATGAACGAAAAAGCTGATTTTCAATTTTGAGCTTCATTTGATAAACGTTGACGGCTGTTCGTACTTTAAATACTTCTGAAAATTTGTAGGTTATAAGATTCCATCTGTAAGAAACTTTACATGGTTAGTGTGATCACTTTAAATATAATCTAGACTTAGATTTGATGAGAATGGACTTTGTTGTAATACTGTTCTTTCAATGAAATATAACTAAAAAATGATAAGAGATAAAAAATTTAAAGAAGAAGGATCGGCATAATATCAAAATAAATCAAACAGGTTTAGTAATTAAATTTTGTTAGCTCCTTATATTTTCAGTTACACTATTCTTTTTAAATTATAGATGTCAAAACATTAATATTCCATTCTTTACTTATTGTTCTACATTAATATTTATTTTTTTAGAAAAAAAAACCAATGAATCGGCAATGCGGTGGTATAAATTATAAAGTATAAAAGACAAAATCTTACATTTAAGGGACTAAAGATGTTTACTATGTGGTGTAAAATATGTTCAGTAAAAAATTATATAGGTACTTTAATTCTACGGTTCTCGATTACGGATTTGCATTAGAATAGTTTTTGCGAGATTAAAAAGGGCGTTGTCCATTTTAAACTTAAGACTACTTCTTGAATGGCTCTCGGAAACGGTTTACTCTGTATTGATAGAGTAATATAAGATTAGGATTGAGCGTGGAAACATTTAAATATTATCTAAAAGGTTGATCTTCAACCATTTCCACATACTTATCGAGATGAAATTCTGCACATAATAAAATTCGCATGTTATATACAAAATAATATTATAACAAAAAACAAATATCGATAGTCTACTTTATGTCTTAGGATTAATATTGTGATATAAAATCACTTATGTCTAATTGAGGCTTTCATTGTAGGGGTAGCAGTTAGCTTTCTCAAAAAGTGGCTTTATTTAGATTCTAATGATATTACCTGAACGTCAATGTTCCTATGTATGTATATTTTGTGCTCACATATCTTTAAACTGAGTTAAAAGAATGAATTTTGTCACTCAGTGATGTAGGCTTTATTACAATAAAAATATCAATGTTTCAATAAAAACATATTAAAAGAATGCTATTGATAAAGAACTTGTGTCCTTAAATACTTAAAAAGAAAAATCGAGATCGTGTTCAAATTATTCAACTCCATTAGTCGAATCCTAGAGGGTTTGAGCTGTTTAGTGAGAAAATGAGATAGAAATGAGAAGGATCTTTGTTGCTGTTCGCCGATGATACCGCAGTCATCCACAATGGTAGGGTAGTAAGAGTGATCCCATCGAAACTGCAGTGAAGCTTGAATGTTCTGTTGAAGTATCTCACAGATTGCAAGATCTGAATCAATGCAGCGAAGACTCTTCCCACGTTAAAAATTGCCTAAACTTGTTCCGGCTGAGGATGTTAAATTTTTTTTAAACGGTACAACGAAGGAGTGGAGTTCAGCCAGTCTTGGCGTGACACTAGATAGCAAACTGAACTTCAGGGAATAGGTTGATAAGACTGTCACAAAATGTAACGTTCTGTTGAAGCTAGTGTACCCCTTGCTTAGCTTAACTTTACTTAGCTTGACTGACTGCACGTATCAATGGTTGCTCCGCGTGATTGATCAGAATCAGTGAAATTGCATAATGAATCAACTGAATGGGACTGAGAGTAACCGGCCATTCTCACTGTACACGTTTCAGTGACTCAATTTCTATAATAATCAATAACGGCGCCGACCACGTTCTTGCAATCAGGTGGGAAAAGGGAAGGAAAATTAGTGTGACCTTTGTTGTTTAGGGACCGTGTTTACCTCTGAATCCCCACAAAGGTCACAGGAAGGAGGTTTTCTATGTTAGTAGGGGAGGGTTCGATGGATCAGAATTCACCGTGATATGTGATGTGATCAATTAATATAGTTCATATAATTCAGGGGACAATAACCCGTGGACAATTGCATAACAATTACCTGTTTCGCTCCATGTTTTTGAGAGCTTACCTTCTCTCAATTGTCTGAAAATTCTTTGCTCCGACAGGTTGGAGTTCTGCTTCTTCCAAGGTATCTAAATGATGCCTATCCAAACCCGCCATGCTTGCCCCATATGGCATTGCAGGTGAACGAAAATAGCATCGTATCTCGTACTTAACTCGTCAAACCCATCAACATCGTCAGTACCTTTTCGTTTTCTTCAGAATATCCACCTGCTGCTGCGAATGTTTTCCTCCACCGTAGCAATTCTTGGCTCAAGCAGCTTGCACCTGTCTACCAAACTCAACTTTCGGCACCGCTCCAGGACTCGGGAAAATCTCTTCGGACACTCCGGATACTCGGTATACTACAAACACTGATGTTCGGCAAAGCTTCTCGTCGTACAACCATGCAAGTGTGCCAGTGGACCAGTTCCATTTCCTCTTCGTATTTCAGTTGAATTATGTTCACGCAACAACTTCTCATCGTGAACTTTTCAAACGTCGTAATTCACTGTTGCTATCCATGAGTCTTTTTATCTGCGATCAACTCATCGATAAGTGACATGCGGATAAATAAACAAGCCGTATGCTGCGACCGAAATTTGCTTCATTGTTGTAACGTTGAGTGCCTCAAAACGAAGAACTGTGACTTTATTCCATTCACCTACTTGTTGTGGTGACTGGATGGTTACAATGAAGAACGTCATGCTGACGGTCGCGGTTGACTCGTAGCGGACGGTAATCTTTTTTGTGCGCCATTGAATTTACTACTACTAATCAACTGTACAACATCACGCACACATTGAATTTCTCTGAAGAATTGATGTGTTGCTTTTCTACAAACAATGATGCTATCCTTCCAGTTATTGATCCATTACGAGCATTGAAACTGAATCATAGCGAGATTAGCGCTAAAATCACTTCCACCTTGAAGCGTACAGCGGGCTCAAAACAAGTTTCTCAGAATAATCCTGAACACACCACCGCGGACGAAAACTACTGAGATTCACCGTGTGGCCAAGATAAGAACACTCGAATATCGTTTTAGTGAGACTATCAATAGGTAAGCCAGTATTGAATTGGCAGCAGGCGGTGACAAGCACCCTGGCGGGTGCACTGGCATGCACCCATAGTACAGGTAGCTGATGCCTCTATCGCCTTTAGCTAGGAAACCGTTGCATAACCATTGGTTATGCAGTCGTGTGATGGGCAGTCGGTTAACCAAGCTAGTGGTCAATTTCTAGGCGGCCGGTTGGCGCAACCACTATGTGTTTGTGTTAGATCTTGTTGGCAGCCATCATTCGGTAAGCCACTATGTCGAGTGGTATTAACGGTTTAAGCCAGCCACCACCATCATCGCTAATGTGTGCAGATAACGGGTCATCTAGCAACATTAGCATGACCAGTTGCTTGTAATTAGCAGATAATTGGTTTCAATTATCTGCTAATGTTGACAATATGAGGATAGTATTGCTGACTAATGAATTGTTGCACAATATTAATAGAGATGTGAATGGGCCATACGACAGGTCCAAAGAAGATCGATCGAACATGGATGATTGGAAATCCGTCCTCTTTACGACGACTAATTTGGTTTTCCCAGCTAAAGAATTTGTTTAATTGGAGGTTATCTAACATACCGTTCCAAATTTTTGTCAACAGATTGCAGTAAGCTTTGCCAGCGGACGGTTGATTTTTTGTTAGCTGTCACGGTTTTTCTGTTCTCTTACGGTTGAAAATTTGTAAATTGAAAGTGAAAGTTAAGTCCTGATGCTGATTATACATTTACATACATGATGCTGATTATATATATATATACATACATTGGAAAGTGTCGTGTATAAGTTCAATTTTGTATTGCATGTGAATTTCCCACTGATAGGTGCGGTTTCGTGTCGAAAAATGCGATGAAAAGTGCAGATGGAATCCGTATTGCGGAACGTCGCGGAAACCCTTCGGCGAAGATACGTGCGCAACGGGCGCTGGCTCGCGAGTTGCGTCTTCCTCCTCCGACACCGACCAATTCTCCGGAAATCGACGATTCGACGGAGTGCTCTGTCCCGATCGCGAGTGACACCGTGGCCAGTTTGAAAGCCAAGCTCGGGTTAATTGATACCTGCTTTGCGGAAAATCCTTCTCCCGCGTACCAAGAGATTGTGTGCTTTTCGGAATCGTACCAACGGCTGGGCACGAAGGAAGAATTAGTTCTGTTATTTGCGGAAAACTTTCGGTGGCAGTACAAGGAAAGGTTCCTGCACCGGAAACCGTTGATGCATGCCCTGCCAAACGAGTGAGGTGTTCAGAAGTTTGTGTGCACGTCACTGAAGCCATCGGTTTTCGGGTCATGGGAGGAAATTGCATCGTTCGTGGCGGATTACATCGTTTACGAGCCCCTGCTGGATCAGATTAATATGGCAACAAATCAAGCTGAACAATGCATTGGGTCCTGAGTGGCATTGGGAGGCGCTCTTCACCTCCTTTTTTTGTGTTCTTACGGTTATGTAAAAACACTTTCGAATAATTTGAGCGATAATGTAAAGTGTAATTAAGGATTCAATATGTCAAAAACATCAGCAAATCGTTTAATAGACAAGCTATTGACGAAAGAGAGGGTCCACGGGGAGAGTCGCTCAATGTTGCTTGGGACCTGGTGCATTGTTCTGCTTGAAATAATTTATTTCTACCAAATTTTGAAGACAATATCTAATATGTCTCTATTTCTTAAAACTGACACATCCGGATTTGGATACAGGCAACTCGTGATGTAGTAAGTGCTCTCAAGGCCGTGGAGCAAGACAGGTAATTGTTACACTGAAAATTTATTTTCGTAAAGTAGCTTTCACGCGTTTCGTAAACATGGATTTGTATATATATATTTTTATCTGGTGAAATGCTATCATTACACCTTTTTGTAAAATGCACGAAATGAACTTCGTGATGACCAGCCAATCGCTGTTTCTCTTTTATACCGTACTCATGTATGATGGTGTTACTGCTGGTATGGGCGGAAATAATTTATCTATCCCAAAATAAAAATCAAAGCGCTGTCGTGAGCTATAACTTCATGCTCATTAATCAAGATTGTTCTCACGAGTCAGCATGGCCTAGTGAGATCAACCATGGATTTAGAATCAGCACTTTCCAAACATTCAGGTTCAAACCCCATGTCTGAAACAATAAAAAAGCGGGACAATTCCACGTGGTTGCGCTTTTTTTGTCAATTACATTTTGAGTCGATAAAGTAGATCTGTCAGTCCTTCATGCAACCACCAGAGAGACGTTTCTTTTTAATTTGTGACAAAATATTCGTAACTCTTTGCATTGTTTCCGTACAATGTACGAATGTTCTTTCTGGGTCAACAAAAGCTTCGTGCTTTTGACAGTTGCGCGTGCAATTAATTACAAATGTATCTTCATAAAAAGAACAAATCAGTTTCGTTGCTGAAAACAACGAATGGATTAGTGAGTATTACTTTCGATTTTGTATTATAAACTAAAATTAACTTTCAGTGTACCCATTGTATCTATATTAATAAAATTTATTTTTAATACGTTTGCGTAGACCATCTGTTGAATCGGTTGTGTCGATACTTTGTTCCGCAATATTTTGTTATCGGGCGTAGCGTTTTGTCTATTGTTTTAGTTGCCTATTGTTCGTTGCGCGAATGATCGAGTGATGATCAGAAGTCGTGATTCGCCGGGTAAGATCGGTCGGTGGTGAGGTACATAATTAATTGTGATCTAAATTATTCAAATAAACCATTTTGTAAGAAACTCCAGCGGCATCCGTACTGTTGGTGTAGATCGGTCCAAGTTGGCTCTCAAGCGTTGAGATGAATTGCCTTGTTTTCCTAATTGAAATACCACTATTACACTCTGTGAGTGACCCCAATGGCATCCTTACTGTTGGTTTAAATCGGTCAAAATCAACTTTTCAGCATTATTTAATATCACTTTGTATTCCCAATGAAAAACAACAATCACCACAAGTGCAGTGGATTCCGCGGCTTCCAATAAAGCGAGTATCACGTCAATATAGTCCTACCCATTCCCTACTTGACCTGCATTTGGGCGAGGCCGGCGCCGGTATTGCCTTAGTTTGGGATCACCAGTTGTTATACATTGAAGATGTATGTTAGTCTCAAGCATCATCTGTTGGTTCTCTGTGTAATAACAGCTAATCCGGCAATAACGGAGTAGCAACCTCGGGCGGTCAATCATGCTCATGCTCATACACTAATAAAATTGTAAACTTAAAATGTATTTGTTTAGAGCACATTATATTTCTTTGTATGAATATAAAAATTATAATATAACCCTTACCTTTTATAAGGTAACTCATAACACTATCTATGTGTGAGCTGCCACAAAATTTATAGTTCGCATCTTATAGTTAAGATTTATGTGATTTCCACACATACTTTCAATATTTGAGTGCACACAGTCAAGATGGCGAAAGACATTTTTTTTAATCTTCTCGCTTTTTCAACAGAACTTCTGGGAATTTTTGAAGGTATTTTTTCATTTTAGATATATGAATCAAACAATAATTCTTCATTGTTTTCAGTGAAAAAAAAAACATTACATGAATAGGACGTAAGGGAAGAGGACGCACGGAAATAGGACGCAAGAGAAAAGGACGCACAGGTAAAGGACATCAAGGGCATACGTGAGGATATGAAAAGGGAAGAATGAAAAAGGGGAATAGTAAAATAAATAATTCTGGCACACAAACATTATTGTTTTTCATTTTATTATTATTAACTATGAATTTAATTTGATTCATACACATAAACCTTATAGCACATTGAAATGAAAATTATACACCTCACACATAAATTTTATTATAATCAGGCACATAAAATTTATAGCACGTTGAAATTATAAAAATTATAAACTTCACACATACATTTTATTTGTCAAAGCAAATGAATTTTATTTCGTTTCCCATATACCTTTTATTTTGGGAAATTGCATAAGTTGTATGTTCTTCACACATATGTTTTTTTGTTTAGTCAAATCGCAAAAAAAATGTGGTTTCACACATAAAGTTTATAGGGAAATTTGCCTCGGTGTACCGTTCCAAACCATTTTTGTCAACTGACAGCCAACGGTGGCCGAAATAGTTTCACTTCGTCGCATACCTTAAATATTGTGTACACTTTCAAAAACAGCTCAGAAATTTAAACCGTATTTATTAACCTAAGGTAATCGAAGGATTTGTCAACTGAACAAGTGTTCGTGGAGTCGCCAGTCCCTTGACTCATTGAGATCGGCAGACCCTACTACAACAAACAATCACGGTTATTATCTCGGGGCAACCTGCTGAGGATAGTCCTGCAGACATGGGCTATCCTTGCAATTACATCATCATCATCCTTCCATGAGCAACACAGCATAGAACTAAAAGGTACGATTTGAACCAGAGATCGATCGGTTCCAGTTCGGCTGCATCGAGTTTCTCAAATATCGTCACTCCTTTCCGAAACATAAAATGAAAATGTTAACTCTTTACTTTCTTTCTATGTAAATCTCTTTAAATGTCTTTATATTCGAAAATGTTGGTGAACTAGTCCAGTTTATTACAATAGTAAGTTTACTCACGGCATGTTAGTACGGACCAGAGAAAAGAGTGAATCTTGACCTAGTCACACATTATACCGTTGATTCAAGTTTCTTCAATTAGCTTCTCCTCGGAGCATATGAGCAACGTGTGGTGCTTCATTCTTCTACATCATTTTATGCATGTGTGTTAAAACATAATAAAGTATACAGAATCAATCGAAATATATAGAATAATAGAAAAAAAAAAATGAATAAAGTGCCTACACCTACGACGCTCGGTGAGCAAATTGCATTCATTCAACATATTCAGTCGTTCCATTCATTCTGGATTGTACAGGAGTATTTGCACAAAGATACGCAGGTACGTCACAATCTTGTTTGAAAACGTGGGTCTGGGGCTGCATGTTTATAGTTGGTCCACTACTGATAGACGAGGAGAGGCTGTATAGAAACAAGATGATAAGTTTAACTATTTAGCCCTGGTTTTGTGTTATTTGTCGTCATCGGGCATAACAATTTCAGACCGTAAGCGCTTTTAACGTGTTGTCGTCCGTCGAGCCAAGTGATATTGCAAATATCACACGAATCTTGTGCCTCTGTACTAGTGTTGCTCGCTTTGAATACAACAGTTTTATGCGGTGACAAAAGAGCAATCTAACGTTTAACGTTGCAGACATTTGGAATTCATTAGATCAGTTATGTGCCGATCTTCAGCGTGTGCAGGTGATTTTAGTTTGACTGAAGTGGTGTGAATTGGTGAAATCTTTATCATTGCTCTCAAAGGCCTATGCTCGATGTTGTCGGATTGTTTGTTTTTTTGAAGCAGTAAATTAGATGAATGGTAGAATGAATTCAACCGATCGTGATCGAAAGATGATTTTCCGCTACAGCGAAAATTTGGATTGCCGATCGAACTTTGTGGTAGCTTCGCCTGAGGAAAACAATATTGAATATTCACGAAAGGGAGGATGTTTCGTGTCGATTTGCCGCGGAATAAGCATCGCAGTCTTATTGTTTGTGTTCATTTTTTTCATGTCATTTACGATATTCTTCAGCACTAAATACGCATATGAGGTAAGTATTCAAATTCAATGATTAATCATGCGGTTGCATAAATTGAAACTTTTTATCTTAAGCACAAACCCAACATCACATTGGAAGATTTTCTGAACCATAGGGCATATTTGATCGACAAACGATCGAGGATACCAAAACATGTCATACCCAAGCACTACCGCCTGTTTATTCATCCAATTTTCAACGAAACAGAAAACCCATTCACATATAGCGGAATTGTCTGGATAACGGTTACTTCCAAAAGGCACAACAACAAAAGGATTGAGTTAAATGTGAAAAATTTAAACATAAAAATGGAAGATGTGACTGTCCTGAAGAGCATACGGCTAACTAACCTGGATTTCGATGAGGATCTTGATTGGGATCTAAGCGAAGAAGATCTACTTCCACGGTTCAGAATGAAGCGACATCTTTCAGACACAAATGTCACAGTCGATATGGACGAGACCTTAGCGGATGTGGGAAACCAAACAGTTGACGAATCAGATGGTGTTATTAAGCATGAAAATGAATTTGATGAAAGTGAATTCTACTTTCACCCAGTGTTTCCTCCAGATGATTTCGTTACCATCAAAATATTGGATCTGGAGTTTGACGAATCGAATGAAAAGATGATCATTTATCTCGGAACAGAAATGAAGAAAGACATTTATTATATCGTGAAAGTTAACTTCACCGGTAATATGACCAATGATAAGGGTTTATACGTTACGCATTACGAAGATGGCGAAGAAAATCATAAGTACCTTGCAACGGGTTTCCGCTGAAATAATACATACTAATCGAAAGCTTTTTTTTAGGTTTCTAGCGGCTACTATTTTGGAGCCAAATAATGCAAGAAAACTATATCCATGCATGGATGATCATAACTTTCGGTGGGTTGTGTTAATATAAATGTATGAATGAAGCAACATGGACTATTTTTGCAGGTCACCATTCGAGATAAACATTGCAAGGAATGTCAAAATGAATACAGCATCCAGTCTGAACCGTGAGCTATCAGAACCGATGTAAGTTGGTGTTGTGTCCTAAACGTTGGTAAATTAACGATTAACGAAAATAAGTATCGCATTTTGAAATGCCAATCTATCACTTTTCGAATCTTTAAACTACAAGAAAATTCTTTGTTGAATTCATATTGCATACAAATTCGGATAAGTCCAATCATTGATTGGAACAATTAGTTGTTGATGTCGGCCATGAAGAAGCTGAAAGGACGGGAAAACTATTAGTGATGCGGATGATTCTCCCCCGTGGAGTGCCGTTGAGCTGGATGAAGGTGAAGTCGTGGAAGCTAGTATAAAGATGCGAGCGTTGACGACAATCTGTCTGAGTAGGAGACTTAAAACTCGACAAAGATTTTTCATTAGGGTCTAACTGACAAATGTAAACATTGGCTTTTTCCGCGAATTTCTCGTCAACAAAAACTCACCTAATCAATCCACCATGGTCATTCCGACAAGGAAGAGTTTACCTATCCGATAGAATTGGAGGTTTACATGGGTTTCAAGATACCGGTTTGACACGGAAGATTGAACAACTTCGGAAGCTCACATCAATCTGTTTGGTGAGCACTTTGTGGAAGAATACGTCAACGAGCTAATGAGTGCCTGCCACATGCTTGCTTCGATCGGGTTCATGGTGGATGATTCGTGGTTGGTGGCCTTGCTGACGATGAGGCTACTAGACCATTACGAATCAATGATGCTGGGGCTGGAGGCTTTGGGAGCGAAATTATCGTCGGATGCGGTGAAGGGTAAGATAAGGCAATATGTGAATCTTGAGAGTGGATGGGCGGGTAAACGGCCATTGGTACGAGGTCAATGGCCATAAGAAGACACAGTCATTAGTCTTGTAATCTACAAACATTACGGTCGTATCAACGAGCAGAGCTAAACGTCCAAGCAAACCGCTCGGTAATTGAAATTAGTGGAGAGACATTTTGTACCAATTGGATATCCATTTAATAAACTACATCTAATAGAAAACCTGAACCAGACCCGACCTTTGCCAGATTCGAGCCCGCCTAACGTCGGTGGTGCTCAGTCGTCGTTCGCCAACTGAAGATTCCTACTTCGGCGACTAATCTGCTCTTGGTGAGCGCGTTCTTCAAAAAGGCCACAATGATCTTTACTGCGGAAAAGTGTGATGACGCTACGAGAGTGGCAGTATTCTTCCTAAAGACCATGAACGAACCACTGTGTGCGTTCAATCTGATCCAAGGAAAGGTGGATCGGCAGACAGGTTAAAAAGTGAAAATTCTCCGAACTGACAACGGACGTGAGTACGTTTGCGACGAATTCCGATAAGCGCCGGAGAAAGATGGCATCCGGCATCAGAAGACCTGCCTGTAAGCTCCATCGGAAGCAAGACATTAGAAGAAATTTGGACCTGAATAATGTTCATATCCGGCCAGAACACCGCGTCTTCGCCCTTATTGTATTTCTTGATGAACGACACAACTTCCGGCAGACATTTCGTACTATAAATTTCCTAATTCACGGCCAGTTCGGAGCGAAAGAAGAGCAGCTTTGACATCCCCTTCACGCTGATTGTCAGCCACACTTTCTTCGTAAGGGAAGTAAAATACTAAGTGCCCTGCCAATCGTTGATAGGTCTCGTCGTCCATCACCACCGGCACGTCGCGATTCGCCGGGAAAATCGGGTTGACCATCTTATTCAGCCGCTGCCGCTGCATCATTCCCTATAGCTCCGAAACCAGTGGACGCGACTTCCGCTTCCTGACATGTATGTTCATGTTCGCCAGGTACTTTTTCACTGTTTGGCCGGTTGAACCGACCTCCCGTCCAAGCGCATGTAGCGATTTAGCCACTTCTCCCTCGGTCTTCCTCTTCAGCATCCTTTGGAGCTTCTTGTCTAATAGTGCTAAGAAGTTCCGCACGATGTCCGTTTTCGACGCGGTGGGGTGCCGTTCTTTGAACGCGCAGACTTCTTAACGGAGTTGCTTCACTGTTTTTGCCATCACGGTTAGAGTTCTACTGATAGAGCTGTCAAATTTTGTCTGCTGACTCATGGGTTACTATTATCGAACTCGTTTTCGAACCTAGGTTGGAACTAGTTCCAACCTGCGATACCCGAGCTTTTTGTCAGTACTAACCACCATTTGATACGAGTTACAAATAAAACCATACACACTGACGTTTATCCAAGGGTGAATCGCTTAGAACAGTGTGCCAGCCACGATGTGTCACACACTAGACGAATATGTTTCCTAACAGCGGCACTTTAATTTTCAACCCATGCCACATGTGTGGCACAGGTGGCACACTAAGGCACACTTTTGATAGATGAGCTTTCACAGATGAGCTGTGAAATATGAAACCAGCAACCTTGCCAATATGCATTGCCAGGCTCATCAGAAAATAAACATTTGGGCTGTCAACACATCGGCACCTTCGGCACATTACGGGAACTCCCAGAACATTGCAACGCTTGTTGACACACTCAAAAATAACCCCTTGCGATTAACACACAATAACCTGACCTTAACTTTGATACCCAATCCAGTTTGGAAGTAGATCAAAAACGAATTCGCTATATGATTGATGCTTCATGAATAGTTTCCTCAGGGTAGGGGAAGGTAAACCCATGGAAAATCAGCAATTTTTGTCCATTTTTTAAATGCAAATGTAAAATTGTTTACACTGAGGTTACTTTTAACACACGAATGAGTGCGATGTAAAAAAACTACTTAAAAACCCGATAAATTCGTGAATGCGCGTAAAACTCGTAATTTGCGGAAACCTCGTAAAAAGCGATAAGAGTCATGTTTAAGGCGCGTTTCTGGGTGTATCTTTTTATCGCGTGGGTAGGTTTATCGCGATCTGTCAAGTAGTTTTCAAGATGCATTCGAAACCAGAAGAGCTACGCCAGCAAATCTTGGGCGCGGTGATCGATAATCCTGGTTAGTCGCACAGATGGATCGGCAAAAGGCTTGGAATCAACCATTCCACCGTTTCCCGCGTTGTGAAGATGTCCCAGGAGACGAAGACCATCGAGCGGCGCGCTGGAAGCGGCCGAAACCCGAAAACGGAATACCTAGAGAAGGCGTGGAAGATAAGGCAGTACTTTAAGAATAACCCGAACCTTTCCACCCGAGACGTGGCCAAAAAGGTCAATTCGTCGAAGTGGTTCGTCCAGCAGACCATGAAGCGGGCTGGGCTACGTGTTTTTAAGGTCAGGAAGGC
Organism: Aedes japonicus; assembly: GCA_034211315.2. Classification (NCBI taxonomy): domain Eukaryota; kingdom Metazoa; phylum Arthropoda; class Insecta; order Diptera; family Culicidae; genus Aedes; species Aedes japonicus. Next base: position 127,924 of record JASCZW010001578.1, on the reverse strand, counting down.
GCCAAACCGGACTGACAAAGACTGTACCATGAGTGGCTGGTCAAGCCAGGCTGTCTCGTCATGGACGACGAGACATATATCAAGGGGGACACCAAACAAATCCCCGGCCTGGAGTTTTTTGTCGGTACGTCCCGCATGGAGGATCCGGAAAAGTTCCGGAAGAGAAAGATGGACAAATTCGCGAAGAAGTACCTGTTGTGGCAGGCGATCTGCGAGTGCGGGAGGTACAGCAAGCCGTTTGTTACAACCGGCACCATAAACGGGCAGATTTATCGAGAGGAATGCTTGCAGAAGCGCTTGCTGCCCTTCCACCACTCTCACCGCCGGATCTCGCTTCGTGCCATTACACCAAGCCTATAATGGATTGGTACGAGGCGAAGGGCGTTAATGTGGTCCCGAAGGAGGCGAACCCACCAAATACACCACTGAAGGCGATACTGAAGAAGAAGTTGAAGAAAAGCGGAAAAAATTCAAAACCGATTAAGCTTTGAAGAAAAACTGGGAGAAATTGTGTACGGAAGATTGACAAAACCTCGCCCAAGATCTCATGAGCAGTGTTAAGAGAAATGTACGAGCATTCAGCTTTGGGGAGGAAATTCTATAAATAAATTATGTTAAAACATGGCTACTATACAGTTATTTAATCCCTGAAAATTTGAGAAGCATCCGATTTAAAATGAATTTTTGGTGATCATTTTTGTGTGTCTCATTTTTTCCGAGTCCAGTCTTTATAAGCGAACGGTATCTACTTACGTGAATTCCGAAAAACGTCAAATTCCGAAACCCCCGTAAGAAAATGCTAAGTAAGCTACTTCAGCGCATAACTTTTCAAAAAGTCGTAAGTATCAATGAGTGATTCTCTCCTCTCTCCTTCGTTTTTGTTAATTACGACGCCATTATAAAGGTTTGCAACGGTTAGAACATTGCTCCAGTAATAATAGTAAAATGACTAACCCTTCTTACATTTGGAACAATTTAATAAACATCTGCCTTTTTAGGGAAAACAAGGCCTTTGTAGTGGATACATATAACACAACTGGGATGATAAGAGCCTCGGAGATAGGATTCATTATCACAGATATGACACCGGAGCGGTATGAATTGACAGATAAAGTCCATTTGATAGCTTATACGAGAAACAGATATGATAATTATCTGAAAGAGATCGTTTCCATATTTGCGGCTGTTATGAAAGTCTACGAACAATACATGCGCATGAATTTTCCGTATCAGGCAATCAAATATGTTACCATTCCGAATGCAGACAGCACGGTTAGAGAAATCAAGGAAGGAATGATTTTATCGAGGTTTTTATGCTTTCTTTTTTTTCATAAATTGGATAACTGTTTCTATATAAATCTCATTGTTCCTATGTTCATTGTACGCTAAAACAAGGGATTGATCTCTTTCTTTTGCTTATGTTGAATAACAAATACAAACATTGCAAAATAACCCTGTCGAGTGACAATCCCTTGGTTTCGAGAATAGCGAAGTGATGAGATTAATATAGGAACAACTCCCTTATAAGATTTCTACAAATAGCGTTTAAAAATTTTCAGCGAAAAACGGCTTATCAAGGATCCATCGTACTTCCCGACCAGTGATGATTCATTACTTCGAGTTATATCAAACGAACTTGCGAAGCTTTGGATTCACAAGCTTGCAGACTACAAGAATAAAGAACTGTATTGGCTACATGAATCCATACCTCTGTACATGGAGTCGGTGGCACTGAGGATGGTGAGTAGTTCCTTAATTTTCACTCTCAAATATTCAAAGTAGAATAGCAAATCGGCCAAAAATCTGGACAAAATGGTCAAAAGGTCGAAAGTAACATTTGTAAACAATGAATTCTGCTTGATCCTTAAAACAAAATAGCACCAGAAACAGATAGAGGGAGTTATTACTATAGACACTGTATAAAGACCGGACAACGCAAAATCAAACAATATGCCAATACAATAACCCTGAAAAATGTCATAAATTTGAGCAATTGATCTGGCACCACTTGTATTTGTACAAACTTGAAGTAAACACCGCAATAGATCATTGCACCAAATGTATTAACCTCACTTTTTTGACAGTTCAGGGAGCTAACATCTTACAAGGTGTTAGAATCTGAACCGCTCAATCGAAAATTTCAATTTACTTTTTCCGGATTCTGTACGATTAGATTCAGGAAGTTATGTTAAAACAAGCATTGTATCCTGCAATTTTATTTCAATCGTAATAAATTTAGAACACAAAATCTCAAACCGATCGTACCGAAAATATTCTGAGTCCACGCAAATAAGCTCCCTGAACTGTCTAAACTGCATTGATGATGCCATCGTGCAATGATCTATAAGCTAAAGCTAAAAAAAAGATTCGGTTTCGATGTTGGTAGATTGTTTTGATTCCGATTGAAGATATTCATTAAAAAGCTTAGTTAAAAGTGCCGTTTAAAAAATGAATTGTTTGGAGCGAAATTGTGGCAATAACTCGCGATGTGAAATGAATTTTGTGGGTTTCTTCCGGTTTCCAAAGACAGATAATATAAGGCAGAAATGGCTTGCATTGTGCGGCCTTTCGGCAGATTTTCAGATTCTAGGCCATAGGCGGTGCAGTGTAGATACAAAATACTATAATTTGTTTTCTCCAATACTGATTATAACAAATATATCCAGTTACATTTTAAATACTTACATTTACTGAATATGGAAGTAGAAAATCACTTATTTGTTCATAATTGGCTTTCGTCAAGATCACAATACTTGCTGCTTTAAAGTGAATCAAAAGTTGACAGTCCGTTTGGCTGCATTTTTTGACAGGTCGTTTGGCTGCATAAAACAATTGTTGTCCAGTCTATATACAGTGTCTATAGTTATTACCTTTCCATCGGTATTGGATATAGATGTTAGCAACCTGGCATTTCCAGGAAATTTACGTTTTAAGTCATTGTTTACAATTATTACTTTCGACCTTTTGACGATTTTGTCTAGAAATTCAAGCAATATATAAGGTTTCATTAACATTAATGGATTCTTTTCATCTACCTTCCTTTGAATATTTTGCTATTTATTTGATTGCCGTATTTATTTGATAAGGTGTCTACTTATGATATCTTCAATTGAACTTTCATATAAAAGCAGCTAAAGTCTATATGTATGGCTTAGAGTAACAATCTGTTGGTCTATCAAGACTCACTACATTGTTTCAATCTAAGAAATATTTATAGATTTCCTTCATTCCACCTACACAGATTCCCTTCGATTACTTTTTGCATCAAACCATTCAATATTAAGAAATACTAAATAGTGTTGATAGTATTTCTAATAACGAACTGTGTTTGAACTAAAAGTTTATTCTGAACCTTTTGCGTATATTGAATTGACTTCTCAGACGTGACATGTTGCCTATTTCAGCTGAACAACAATACCTTTGAGGTGGATGATTTTCTGCTGGAAGGTAAAATGCGAGCCATGCAAGAAGAGGTCAACACAAAGACATCGCCATTGAATGTTCTGACGAATCCATGGGAAGAAGACGTCCATTTTGAGCTCGTTCGATACAAGGGCCTTAGCCTACTGCGTATGATGAACTACACTCTTGGGGCGGAACTATTTGATGCTTTCATAAGAGAGTACTTCGTGCAAAGGATGAACAATGATTCTGTAGATATTATAGAAATTCTTAACAACAACAATCGCCACACGGATTGGACCTTTAATAGCTTTCTGCACAGCTGGTCGAATTTTGAAAAATATCCAATTATAGAGATCAAAAGAAATAACTTTAGCGGTCACTTTGAGTTACGTCAGCGAATGATTCCTTTTGAGGAGGAAATCAGTGAACAAATTTGGACAATACCTATAACATTCATCAACGACACCAATCAGCAATTGTTTTTTGAAAAAGGTCGGTGGCTGATCGATTCAAGCAATTTACTCACAATCGAAACAAGCTGCGAGCTGATAACAAACAACACTTGGGTAATTGTTAATCCGAGCGGAATAGGTAAACCTAAAAAAATTGTATCATTAATCAATCAATAATGCATTCTATTCCCAATCAGGTTATTACAGAGTCAACTACGAACTGGCGCAATGGATAAAGCTGGCGCACGTATTGAATGCGAATTTCAAAACACTGCCGTACAGCACGTTGGCAACCATCATTGATGATGCGCTAAATTTGGCTCGACTTGGCCTGCTAGATTATTCCGTTGCTTTTAATGTTATTTCATTTTTGAGGAAAAATGATGACCTTTTGCAACCATGGAAAAGTGCTCTCGACAGTTTGAAATTTATCTACGAGGCGTTGGAAGATCATCCTAGTTTCATACACGTTGAAGTAAGTAAGCCAAATTTTTGTAAAGAATATCTCTCATAATATTTTTGAATTACAGGAATTCCTCAATTATCTGATCGTAGATAAATACAACGATCATGTCATCAATAAAAACAACCGAAATTCAACGATATCTTCTCTGTTGATAGAGTGGGCTTGTAGGTTGGGCGTGGCGGCGTGCATAGAGGAGCAGAAGCGAATATTCAGAGGAGTTTTCATAGAAGGCACATCTTCAGCTTTCGACCTGTCCGAAAATGAACTTTTCCTGTCCACATGTACAGTTATCAAATACAGTGGTACTAATGAGTGGACATTGTTGAAAGATAAATTTTTGAACTCGGAAGATATCAACCTGCAGAAATTAATAGTGAAGTCTTTGGGGTGCACACGAGAAATAAGTTTAATTAGGAAAACTCTGGCCTTGTTGAAAAATCCATTGTTCAATATCTACAATCATCATATTCTCTTTTCAATTAGTCATAATAAGATAGCATTAAAATACACGTTAGATTACCTATATAACGAATGGATTGATGCTAGGAAGTATTTAACCCTGTCAGATTTATCAATTCTGTTTAGGAAAATATCGACAGAAAACGAATTTTCTATGTATGAGCAAATATTTTTCCGATATTCTTATACTTTTCAAACCATGGACAAAGAAATACTGAAACGCATGCGAGACATGATAATCAAGCTGCTACGATGGAAAAAAGAGATTGGTCCAACCATTTCCTATAATCAAATGGTATTCGATCATTAGAACATCCAAAGAACATCATGTAGTCATTTTACAATCGCCATGATTTCAGACAGAAGTTTGTTATAAAAGCATCTCTAGTTTGATGAACATTTACTAGAAGTAATTAAACTATAATATTATAACTAATTTCAAAAGTGATGTAATATAGCTGTTAATACAAGAGAACCACTGGTACTTTCAAATATATTTATTTGTTACCCAAACCTTCCTATCAAATATTCATATATACGAGAAATTCCATGCAAAAAAGATATAAGATCTCTCAGAATTTCATAATAATTTGTTTACTTGTTGAAAAATATTAGATCTATTTTTTTCTATTTTGTCATTAGGGTGACCTTTTGTGCGTTAGAGTGGTCTGAAAAATATACTTTTTGAAAACAAATTTAGCTGCCGGCGCTAGTCAAGGTAAGCCTGAAGATAATAAACCCAATTATTTAATATATTTAAATCTGAAAAAGAAATATATATTATCTTAAAACGATGGCGTGAAGAACCTCTATAGTGAACCAGAAGCATATCAATAAAACACAAAGCGTTACCAATAAAAAACTCTTCCATTGTTCTCGAAAGCATCTTTTAGTTATATTTAGTCCTTGAATCAACCTTGCTGGAACTCGGTGACATGCTCTACTCCAAGGACTTCCTTCAAGAATCGTTGCAAGCACTCTGTTCAGGTGGGCCACAATCACGGATATTGTTCCAATGCCGAAAAAGTGAAATCTCCATGTAAGCGATACTCGTCCAAGCGTGAAGGTGAAGCCGGAAGCGAAGGATATTTGTAAAAGCGTACTGCGTCGGAGATCAGCGTCATTTCCGAACAGACATGGAGCAAGTTCTGCAGTAGTTCAAGTCACTACAGCATAGGGGAAACCCTTGCAGCTGCAGTTCCAGTGTTCATGTGAAGTTGCGACCAAAGGGAGACAATCGTGAAGGTTGATTTTCGTGGTGAAGCAACAGCTTGAATCAGCTTGGACTGGATTTAATCGACACGTCCAACCTCGGGTCGGTGCCCATGTATCAGTTCTGCAATCAACAATCCTACGTCGATCATTTCCATTCAAACAACATTTCCTACAGTGTTCAGCGATGAACCATGGTTGAGTTCAATGACAAATTCACGATCAAGGATGGTAAATCCTCAGTCTTCAGACCGAATAGGCCGGTAGCTTACGGTATGTGCAGCACCATCGACAAGGAGTTGGATCGGCTGGAACGTGCTAGTATCATCACCCCAGTCGATTTCTTGGAATGGAAAGCTCCAATCGTCGTTGTTCACAAGGTATGTAGTGCAATCCGTATTTGTGGAGACTACTCCACTGGCATTAACGATGATTCGATTGGCATATTGATCGATCGTAGTGTGCTGTGCTCAAAGTAAAACGCGAGAGGTTTTCTGCTGTCATTTTTGCAGCGTTTTATTAATCAAGAGATAAAGAATAAAGTTTTACCAAGTGAAAATTGTATTTGTTCCTTCAACTCAGTTTTGTGTTAAACCTACGTGCAGTTGCAGAAAGCTGATGGCGATGGATTTTGCTCGTTGCTAGCTGCTTTCTCGAACCGATTCAATACATGATCAAGTACAATGCAGCTAAGTATCCTCTATATGTTCCTAACCCAATTAGTTTTAGTTCCGACGAGTGAAATTTAGAGGTTAATATATAGGACCTAAGCTTTGGGCTGCTAGATCATGGACTTCATCTCCCTTATAGCATGATGAAGAGATAACTGCTATGTGTTTATTGCACATGCCAACCGTTGAATGTCAGTTTCGTAGTTGTATGTTGTGTGGAGGTAACCAGAGGCAGTAGAAACGGTGGCAGTAGGACACTCCATTTTGGAGGTTTGGAAATGTGCTCTGTGAAACTCCTCGAAAAAATAACTGGTGTCTGAGGGCAACTAAATGTGATAAGGTGCAGCTTCTATCACTTCAATTCAATGACCGCGGAGGTACCAATCGGCCACCATCACACTTTGTAATTTGCTCCAACGACATTTTAGATCTTGATTGAATTTGTGAATTTGTTTATATTCCATTATCATAAGGATGTAACGGCATATCGGCCCCATATTGAATACCATCAATTCGGCAAAATGATCATTGAGGCTGAAAGTAGCTATGCAATTTATTTTTAATTATTTGCGTGTGCATGTGTATAATTCACTGTACCATTTTTAACAATTAACTGTATATGCTGTCTGGATAACTAGGAATGTTCAAACTAACACTTCACTTGTTCCTTCGTGCGAAATACCGCTGGAAACCGCGAGTGGATTCCTTTGGGTTCTGCTAGAAGAGACTTATCGTCTTTTGAATATTTGAGTCTGTGACTTACAGATTTGTTCAGTGTCAAGCACCATTCTGTAAACGATATGTAATACATCAATAATACCAATATTTAAATATTAAACATGTTCAAAACCTCACAGTAATTCTTTTTGGACGTGTTACCACTGCGTCCACTGAGTTGAACTTTTGTGGAAAGGAAATTAGTGTTTACCATGGTAACACATTTGTTGGAAAACAGTAAAAGTTACTTGAATGTAATTCAATATGGTCACAATCAAGTTGTTGCAACTAATTACGGTGGTTGGGTGTAGGTTCAACCTTCAGGTGGGACTATTATTATGATTTTTTTTAAATTTCAGATTAAATATGATAGAAGGCAATTTATAACTCAGATATGTCAAAAACTCTGATGGTACTTATGTGTGATTACAAGCAGTGTAAACTATCTATTTAGCTTTAAATTGTTCTGATTGAACGGTTGAAGGTCGTATTCGTCTGTTGTGCCAAAAGTGGGTTTGTTGGTCAAGTGGTAAAGTTTTTGCTCAATAGGCACAAATCAGCTTAGATGATGACTTTGGAAAAAAAAAATCATGACATTCATTGTCTTCAACGAACTATTCCTCAATGAATTTCAATCCACGTGGACGCTAATGTTAATGCTAATGCTAATGTTCAACAGTGCATTACTCTTACTAGTATATAGAAAGTGCTATAATCACTGTTATACTCAAATGATAACCAATGATGAATGTCACTTACATATTATTATATGACGTTCCCACGGCTGGGGTTTAATTTTTATAGCAATACATTACGAGACAAATATAATAATCTAGCACAACAATTCTTTCACAAGTGATATTTCAGAATTGTGCTCTTGGATCTATTTATTGGCTAATGAAACGCATTGGGTTTCAATGACTATGTACTGGTTGAGACAGAAAATATCATTTGCATGATCCTCAGATCTTAAAAAATGTAATCGTTTCACTTTGTTACCTCGATCAAGAAATGGACAGCCTTTTTTGTACACAGAGGTTGTTCCCAAACAATCCGGTGCATAATTAAATCCAAACAGAAGTAGTGATGTGGGCGAGTGAGGTATGTGTGAGTGTGTGTGTGTGTGTGTGTGTGTGTGTGTGTGTGTGATGGAGGGGGGGGGGGGGAGTGACATATGATTTTGGGTTGGCGCTTTCTTATTTCTTTTCAGAGAGCGAGTAATGGCGCTATAACCATAAGCCATAGGGAGCTAGGACTATAGTTAATGCGTTTGAAGATAAATGGAGCATCACTTAACCCTCTTAGACTAGATGCTCCCAACGACCATTTTTGAATACATTTTTGTTCTGTGCACCAAACAGGGCATTCTGTTCAACTATTCTCTCCGACTATTCATTTCCTTTTTCCTTTGATATCTACTGAAGGCTACGTGGGTTCCCCGTGTCTTCTTAAGGTAGATACCAAATCCTCCCTATCACCAACGGTTGCATGGACGTGGCCAGGTGAGCGATCGAGGAGTGTTTTCGTGGTGATTGTTGCGTGAAGAAACGTATCAGAAGCTGGTTTCGTTTCATGGTGGCATGCAATGTCTCCAACGAATTATTCCCCATTGTAGCTCCATCCACGAGGTGTGCAACCGTCAATGCTAATGCTAACTACTCCACTGGCATTAACGATGCTCTACAGCCGCATCAGTACCAACAATCGCAGTGAAACTAACGATTTGAATTTGGTTTACTGTTGTAGGACCCCTTTCCGGTACTAGAATTTTGGTTTTTGTTTTGATTCGCTGTGGTATTTTTATAGAATATTGGAGGGTATTTTTGTGAGTTACGTTATTCAGCTTGAGACCGAGCTTAGGACCAGTGTGCTTGTACTTCCTGAGCCAAAAACTTTGTGCATTTTCTTCGTGACTATCCAGCCGCTGTTAGTACCCACTTCTTCTGACGTAAGATATCTTCGCCAAGCTGGCAAACAGCACGGTCTTTAGCCAAATCGACCTATCAGATGCGTTCTTGCAGGTGGAGTAGGACGAAAACTATAGAGAGTTGCTCACCATCAACACGCATCGAGGTCTCTATCGCTACAATTGGCTTCCACCAGAAGTCAAAGCGGCACTCGGTGCGTTACAGCAGCTCGTTGACACTATGTTCGCTGGACTCAGTTGCACTTCAGGATATCTCGAACATGTTCTTGCCGGCAGAGTTGACGAAGTAAGCCATTGGCCAAACCCTCAAGCCATCCTTGGTCGGATTAATGACTTTGGATTCGGCCAACGGTAAATCAAATACCTGGGACATCTAATCGGGTAAATTCTACGTCAGAATCCAGCAAAAGTCGAAGCCATCTGCAACATGCCAGCACCAACAGATGTGATTGGCGTTTGATCATTTGTGAGAGTGACCAATTACTACGGGAATTGCGTCCCGACTATGCGTCCGTGGAGTCTCTTTAAAAAAGAAATCTAATCTAATATCTATGCGTACGTACAGGCCTATGGCAAGGACCACTTTTTCACGTAGACAACATCTCAGCAAGCTCAGCTGTCAAAATAATGTCAACATTGTAAGTTGTGTCTGTTGTTGCTCGTCTACGTTTTGTCTGTTGTTGCTTGGTTTCGTTGTGTACGTAATACAAAGCAGAAAGATCGCTTTCTGTGATGTTTCACATCAAAACAAACAACCAAAACAAATAATTAGACTTCTATTTGACAGTTGACAGCGGGCCCAAATCAATTTGAGCCCAGGACATCCTGTCTACTGTCAATCACTGCTATTGATATAGGCTTGTCAATGGCCTGCGTACGTACCTTCAAACAGATCCTCACCTCCGATTTTATTTTGACGCACTACAACCCACAACGCGATGTACAGTAGTAACCGTACCAACTTAGAAAATTTTGCAGTATTCGGTAATTTTTTACCGAACTTTCAACAGCTGAACGTTCGGTAATCCGATTTACCGGATTTAGGTAAAAATTTACAGTATTCCGGTAAAAAACTTACCGTAACTTGTCAAACCCGTTAAATCGGATTACCAAACTGTTCAGCTGTTGAAAGTTCGGCAAAAAATTACCGAATACTGTAAAATTTTCTAAACGTGTAGCCTCTTGGGCTATCCAAAACTACGACAACTTTTCAAGCGTATTCAATGAATATTCTGAAACGTCCACAGTCATCATAGGATTATCTTATTAGGTTTAGGTCATTCAAAACATAATATCTACAATTGTAACAGAAGCTTTACGGGCTATGCAAAGTTAAGTTAGTTTGTTTGGCATGGAAATCCCAAGATTATCTCATAACGTCTGTTGGTCTCCCAGGGCATTAATTGAATGTGTTTGAAGATATATCATAACATTGTCAAGCGGATAAAGCTACTGTTACAACTGTAGATTTTAAGTTCTGAACTCCAGAACAGTTTGGCCGACCTAGCACATCTCATAAAAAAATTATCTGTTTTCAATCATTTGTATGTGAGCACCAATTTAATCAGAACACACCAAATTGCTTGGTGTGGCGTGAAACAGTTGATTCAAAGAATACTGCATTGTACAATCTGAAAAGCTTACATTTAGTTGCGCAGTCATACGTCTTCATTCCAAACAACCCAATGGGGCTGTACCTTTAAGTTTTTTTTCCACAGTGAAGGATTTTTCTTTGGAAAATCCGGAAAAAGCATTGTATGAGTCATGAAAAATTTTGAAAAATAAATATTTATTTGTTTATGGTTTATTGGTGAAATTTTGGCGATGGTTTTCTGTTTTTGTTTTTGAGTAATGCTCGAAAAAAAGTGGGCTTGTCACTCGTTTGCATACAAAAATAATAAAAATCCAAAAAGTGTGGTTTAAAAAAAAAATTTAAGATTATATGTTTTCCAAATTTTTGAGAAAATTTCATTCAAGTTTACATAAAAATATTTTTTTTTCTACGATGAATCGTTCTTAAGTTATGAATTATTGAAGTTAGTGGTGTTCTGGAAATTCGGAAAACTTCAAATGGCGTTTTCCAAGAAAACTGAAAACCTCGAATTGTTTAATATGTATTGTTTTTTCTTCATATTATAGTGTCTGCGGCCTGAGTTTTCTTCTCCAGACATTGTTTTAATTTTTGAAGTAAATAAAACCAAACCGTTCGTCTCAAAAATGCTGGAGTCTCCTTCCATACTCTACACATATATCCATGAATCTAAGCCTGAGCATGATTGACCGCCCACGGAGGCAATACCGTTATTGCCAGATCAACTGTACCAAGGAATGGGAAGGAACGTGTTGACATGATACTCGCTTTGGAGGAAGCCGAGAAATCCTCTGCACTTCCACGTAAAATCACTGGGATGTTGGATAGTTGGGGGAAAGGTTAGCAGCAGGATTCGTTTTGGTTAAAGATACGCTGAAAGTATGTAGCACTTTCCGCCAAAAGCAACGAGCCACTCCAATGTGACTGAAACGCGACAAGCATAACGAAAAACAAAACAAAACAGACAAAATAAAACATGATATTGGATATTGTCTTCAAAATGTGGTAGTAATAAATTATTTGTTGCTTTACAAACCAGCTCTCCTCGATGTCCTAGATCTCGGCCAAGTCCTGCTGGACCCGCAGCTGCTCCAGTCGGCACTCATCCACATCAATCAGGCCGTCGCTGACGTTTCGGAAACCTTCCGGTAGTAACATGATATCTGCGTCTAATACACTCTTCTTGCACCGATTAATTTACAAACTAAGCCTGCACACCGAATCAAAATTCCCTTTGACACGGTTTTGGTATTTTCTTCTAAAATCTAGCTCTAGATATTTGCCCTTTATTTCTGCTCAGATTTTCCTTCGTCAATATTCTTCCTCAAACGTATCAATCGGCAGCTCAGGTTTGATGCAATCAGCAGCAGCCATTCATGCCGTTCATTTTGAACTACCAGACAGCAGACCCAAGAATGGACACTTTTTACAATTCACCTTTTCCACTGCTATTACGTTGCGACCGGACTGAAAAATATCACCAATCGACTCCGAACAACCGTAACTTTATACTTTCAATCTTTTAAACCAAATTTTTGCAATTTTTTTGCTTGAAAATTGCACTTCATTTCACTGCCAACGAGAACCGTAATCCTAGTCGTTATCTTTTTCGACTCCTCCTCATCAATTCACGCACGACATAGGGGAAAAGCACTATTTTCGGATACGGAAGTTTCTCTGAAAATCGATTGAAAATGCATAGATTTGTTCAACACCAGTGAGCAAAACCCGTTAGGGAGCACTTTGGCACATTTTAAATGTGAATTGCGATAAAAAACACGATTATTTTAAAATTTTCCCAAAATTTTAACTTTGATGGAAAGAAAACCGTCTTCTTCGCTCAAACGCACAGGCTACTCTAATAGAAAAATGCTGTGCATTTCATATATTTACTCTGCAAAACGTTATTATCAAACATTAATCGTTTTATATGTTAGAATTGACGCGTAGTTAATGTACCGATCGGTTGTGACAAAATCGATCGTGAAATGACTTAGTTATTAACGTTCAAATCCTAAACACTTTTATTGACGCTCCAACTCTTCACACTCCATATATTTATGAAACCCTACGCGTAGACAAAGTTTTGCAACAATCTGAAACCCTTCGGCCCAAACCTGTACGATAATAATAATAAAAATCCCCTACTGCACCCATTGGAATTCTACACACTCAGATTTTTTAACAGAACTCTGTAAAATTTTACCGAATTCTCTATTCAGCTAGTCAGCGACAATGGTACGCAGTTTACCAGTGCCTTGTTCACACAGTTCATCCTCGAGAACGGTATCGACCACGTGATACCCGCACCGTTCCATCCGCAGTCCAACGGGCAAACCGGGCACCTTCAAGCGAGCGGTGAAGAAGATTCGAGTGAGGAAAAGATCAATTCAGGAAGCACTGGACATTGCACTGTTAAAGCTACCGATCAACACCGACTGCAGCGATACCAGAAGGCAGATCTCCGTCCAAAATCATGTTTGGGCGCATAATTCGGACCAGCCTGGACCTGATACCGTTTTAATACATTATGTTAAAATAGATAAATATAAATATTACGTTTGCGTGTGTTCTCATTTGTACATGATATACACGACCACCCCGTCGGCAAGATCGTAACATGGTAACATCAAGTATTCAGGACCACATTAGACCATTTGAAAAGAAGTACAATGGAGGTTAAATCAAGCCTGGACACACAAATCCAAAAAGTTGAATGAATTTCTGTTCAACATCATACATGGAGTGGCACAAAGCATAAAAATTTACATTTTAAAACGTGAACGAATCTGAGGCACTGCATGGGCTTTAATATTGAATAGATTCGGTCTTGCTTGTAATATATCTTGCGAGTTGTACTGATAAAATTGCGAAATAACTTTAAATTATTAAAGGAGGAACGGTTCAGAATCTAGTGTTATGCATTAACACCACATGATTACAGAAGCACCCTCAACTAAAAATCAAACAACCGGCATCCTATTTTTGCTTTTGCATGTACTACAACAAACTGTAACCAAAAATAGCAAAAGCAACAGTCCAAAATCTATTGAGTTTGTTACTTGCTACCCTTGCTACTGACAAAAATGCTTCTCACACATACAACATGCTACAAAACTTTTCCGAATTATGAATAACTTGAATTGGAAGAAAAGTCCAAAAAGACGAGAAACAAATTTAGTCGGAACGTCAAAATATATTGAATAAAATTAGTTTATGCTTGAATTAAATCCTATTGAATCATTTATTTTCCCTGTATTGTAAAATTCGTTAATGGTGTATGACTGAAGTTACGAAAGGTTGAGTTTGCATAACAACATAATCTCTTATCTACAAAAAAATAATAACAACTATCGATATGAATCAAATATCCAATGGCTGATCTACCTTATCCGTATCGAAATTACATTTGTTTGTAATTCAAGACATTACAACATTCTTGAATCGAGACTCGTTATCTTTGTAGTATTTCTGAGCAAATTCACAGACCATCGTTACTTTTAAATTTTCCTTGATCGCGTGTTGCAGTGCAGCCTAGAAATATTAGAATCAAATGAGAATATCGATTGAGGAATTAAAGCATTAAAGAGAACTCACCTCCACTAGTTTTTTACCGACACCTTTTCCCTGAAAAACCTCGGGTACTTCCGTATGGTCGATGCTGATTCTACGAGTCCTTGGATCGCTTGTATAACTTACGAAAGCCTTGCTGTCGTGCAAATGCACAGCGAACTCTGAGCGCACTGGATTATGTTCGACCACCAAAGCACTCGAGCATAAATTTGCCTTTGCCAGGCGAGTAAGATACCTGGAACGGGAAACTATAATCCGCGACGGGATCATTGTGTTGCACTATGCATAACACTCCCGATTCTGTTTGAATTTAAGTTGTTTTTATTTGATGTCAGCGATGCCAGATTTTGCCTTGGTCGATTCCGAACGATGGTTATTTTTAAAAATGATGAGCGAACGATGAAGTTTTTGGCAAAAGGTGACTTGGAATACAACATTAATTATCCGCATAATTTCCATAGAAAATTTCTCAGATCCCTATCAAATTTACGAAGGATTTGTATACGAGTTCGTACTTCCGCGTAAGTCGTTTGTTTCCATAGATTTAAATTCTGAAAATGTGGCATCGCTGCCTGATGTTTGTCGATTTGTTTTAGTACAGAGAGAATAATAAGAGAGTGGATGATAGAACAGTCGAAACGGAAACATATTCTTTATTATACTCTATTGAATCGCCTTTGGCTACATTTTTTGATGCTTGATCTTCAAATGACTCATTGAAATATCAACATGGTTTGTATAGGATATTGTCCCAGCAATTGCAACACTTCCGCCCAGCAAATGGATGATGGTCAATGTTTGTTTATTTTGCTTAAGATGATAAGTTTGACTTCGCCTCTCTTTTTATTCGCTCTGCATTAGTACACATGAATATACTGTGGAAAAGTTCTCGCATACAAGTTATGGCTTCTTAACTGTTCTACACGCTAATATAAGATTATGATTTTACTTATGTTTTGAGTAAAGTGGATTTACAAATTTTAACGTTATATTTTACTAAAATTTGGTTTAAAATGCTCTTATTGGGCTGCAAGTAATTTAGGTAAAAGAACCGCAAAAAAATAAGTAAATATTGCCGTCTTTTCCTTCTTTCGAACAATACCGAAATGTTGGTAAGGGAACGTTCATTAACTACGTCACGCAAAAAGTGACTTTTTATTGTTATAAAAATATGGAGCAACCTGGGTTCGAACATTGAACGTTGAGGATATCCAATGACTTGCCCACTACACACTTAGAAGATTTTACAGTATTCGGTAATTTTTTACCGAACTTTCAACAGCTGAACGTTCGGTAATCCGACTTACCGGATTTCGGTGAAATTTTACAGTATTCCGGTACAAAAATTACCGGAACTTGTCAAATTTTAACGAAGTCCGGTAAAACGGATTACCGAACTGTTCAGCTGTTGAAAGTTCGGTAAAAAGTTACCGAATACTGTAAAATTTTCTGAGTGTGTAGTATATATCAAAACTTGTAATCAGGAAATTTCATTCATAATTCAGTCTTATAAAATTCGAAAGCATCGTCAATAAATTGAACCATATGAAATTCATAAGATTATTTGGTTAAGTGAAGAATACGAAAAAGTCGGAAAACCGCTAAAAAAGGCACATACTGATATTATTGGTAAACATGGGTTTGAGCATCTCCAGGAGTGTTGTAGTTCTAGATTCATTTCATATGTAAGTTATAAATTTCTCTCTTGGGGAAATATATAACAAACATACCCTCTCTTCAGCAGCAGTTCCAAATATTGTTCTAAATCTAAAGACTTGAATGTGTGTGTGTATAATTGACAATAAATATATTTTGATTTGTCACGAAATAGGAAAAAAGACATTCAAAATGACTGACGAGATGGTACTAATTTATCACCAGTGAATTTGATTTGAATGTCACTTGGTTTTAAACATAGAATAAGTTTGAAATAAAGCAAGTTTATGTTTGCGGCCAGAATAAACTAAGTTTATGTTTAAGTTTACCTGGAATATGTATGTTATCACGGTATTTTTTTCTGCGTGTAAAATCTGTTAATCCACTTTACTGAAAAAATAAATTAAATCAAACGTTTTGTTTCGTTAAATTATACCGATACTTTAGGTTTTGCTACCAAAACCTAATTTTCGGTAAAAATGAAAACCTTATTTTCGGTAATCTTATCTTAGCGTGTAGACATTTATCACAATGACAAAAAATATATTACTTGGATGAAACGCGTTTCAAATTTTAACAAAAAATAGAACAACGTAGTATTCACAGTTTTAAATTTTAACATGGAAACTGTTCGAAATTATCCAACTAGACCGCCTTGCTGAAGTTGCCTGTGTTATAAATCCAGTTCTATTTTGTAACGACCCACCTCCTAGAGATGCCCTTGGAAGGTCCATTAATTATGTCACGCAGTAGGGGGGGAGGGGTCCATACAAAAACGGTGACAAGGGGGGGGTATGAAAAGTCACTTTTTGCGTGATATAATTAATGGACGTTCCCTAAGTGGGAACAAGGACTGTACGATCAAAATGTATGTTTAATTTTCACCCATTTTCTCGAAGCCAGAACTTTGTTGGATGGGTTAAAAGTACCCATCAAATCAAAGTCGATCCAATACTATTTTTAGAATTGCTCAGGAAAGTCTCAGGAAATTGAGAAAGAAATGAATTTAATGATATTTAACGGTAATATTATATCGATGAAATTAAATTAAACATGTTATGCTCTACACAATGCACTATCAATGGAATAGATAACGACTTGGGGTGATTTGCAATTGCATGTGCTGAAAATGCTTGAAAGTCCATTAAATAGAACCGCTGGCAAATCTTATCGCAAGCATACTCCACAAGATTCTTTAAGCATCCGTCAAACGGGCACTGCATTTTATAACTTTAAAAAATATGTGTTTATAATCTACACCTAACTTTTCTTGCTCCGGAAACTTTCTGAGTTCAGTTTTTCCCTTCCCTCAAAGATGGATATAATATTTAACACCAGAGCGATGCGGAATGGTCAAGAAACTGCACGTGTGCTTCTAATAAACTGTAGACGTTTTCAAATTTTGACGAAGTTGATTTTCACCCATAAAAGAATTAAAAACACCCTCCTCTGGAACTACATGGAGCGGTTTCAAGGTGGGTAATTATAACTCACATTGTATGTTTAGCAATCATCCATTTTTTGACAGCTTCATACAGCTGCCGAAGGTGAGTGATTTTTAATTCATAAAATGTGTAATCGAACTCGAACTCGATAGAATGGCCGATAAATCATATGTGGAAATCACTTAAGGGTTTCTAAGCAATTTTATCATACTTTGTTTAGTGAATTTTTGTGTTGGTTAGAGTGAATATAGATGGTAACGCCCTAAATCAGAAATCAGGAAAAAACACACGGAGACTACATTTTAAAAAATCTATCGAATGGGACGAAGTTACATTCATGGATGGACCCATTTTGGTATTTATAGACCGACATTACATCCATATCCCTCGAAAGTTTCAGACTTTATGAAATGAATTGGGTAACTTTTCGTGATACATACTACCAAATGGCTTATTCAAATTATCTAAGCAAGTGTATAAGTAGTTAAATATAGCTTCCAGCTCAAATACTTTATGTGTTATAATAAAAAATGTAATCGATCGCTGCATATTATAGTCAAGGGACACATACCCTATTTGGAACACTTTTGTATGAAATTATTTCATAAACACCACTGGCGTTAACAACCACAGAGAACGCTACTAAGCCTTCACGCAACTTGCGAATAAATTTCATATATTAGGAATTATAGAAATTACTTATATAAGAGCATCCTATCTGAGCGACTAAAATACTAACGCATCGAGCTGTCATTTTAGTTTAGTCACTCAATCTCACACCGACCGCTACTATATTTTGTTACCGGGTTCTGTATCGGTCGGTGCTTAACTAGTGCTCCATCATCAGTTTGACAGATTGTGATCGTCATTAACATAGTCAATTGCGATAGCCCGGTTTCGAGATCGTTCATGAAAAGAACCATTGGTTACAGTGGTCTCTCTGGGAACCATTGGAATTTGGTACAGAACTATAAATGTCCTTTCCTATAAGTTTCGCCAGACCATCCCAGAGGTTTCCGGAGGGGACATTGTGGTGGATGATTCTTTTCATGCTTACCAAAGGACTCTCCAGGTGAAATCAAAAAGAAAGAGCTGTCGCACGACGTGATTTGGTGCAAAAACACAAATGTCCCTTCCTACAGGTTCCCTCGGGGCACCTCAAAGCTTCCGAGAGAGACCAATGTGATAATGGTTCTCTTCAGGCCTACTGAAGTCTGCAGAAAAAAATGCAGATTATCGAGAAAAACCGTCGCACCACATGGTTTGGCGCAAAACATTCCTACAGGTTCCCCGGACACCACAGAGGTGGCCAGAGCAGCCATTGTGGTTAATGGTTCTCTTTCATGCCAACCAAAATCTATCCAGGAGAAATCATGAAAAAGGCATCACACGACTCTATCGATAAAACTCTTATTATTATACTCAATTGACTTAAAGTTGATAAAGCAATAATTTTCGTTAAATCAAATTAAAAATTTGCCACTAATCCTGATTGCGTAAACAAAAATAAACAACAAACCAATTGGAGATTTTTGACAATTGGCAGTCGAATAGCAACCCTCTCGCGCGCCACTATCGCGTTGCTAAATTTGAGCGCCTGATGCTTCCCGATAGTCGCGCCACAATTTTGCTAGCGCTTTTAGTTGCGCCCGATACGGTTTGAAGTGATGGTGAGGGTGATGAAATATAGTTTAGTCGCGCACCGCTACGGATGCTCTTACATAATGGACTTTCATTTCATTACTGTTATACTATAGTCACAGATCTCATGTCTGGCGGATACAACAACGGAGTTCACCCTGAATGTCAGTTCGACAATCGACATATCTCAGTAATTCATGCTAAGCGCCTAAAAACATTTGTAAACAACGTTGATTTCTGACAAATTATTGATGAATCCGCACCATATCCTGCTACTCCATGGTAGAACCTAACATTTTCTACCAAATGCTGACGTTCATTTCACGATGCGTGATTTAAGATCTCGAGAGAAATCGATATTTAAAGTCATTGTTTACAAATGCTTTTAGGGCTCCATAGACATTAATTACTCGAGATATGCTCGATTGGCTCCGCCAACTGACAGTTCAAATTAGCTTCCGTTGTTGTATCCGCCAGACTATGAATCTAGTGACTATAGTGTTATACTGGTTGTACGTTTGTTTTCAAATTATGCCATTCTGACTTGTTGCTTGAGTGTTTACTGCATGCTTTATTTATTAGTATTTGTAAATGGTAGTCATGGGAACAAAGCGAATGTAAACAAATTTTATAAGTGCGTTTAAAAGTTTTCTGAGAAAGGTTTTCGGTTTGCTAATTCAATTTAAGATGGATGAACAGGATTATAAAAACGTAATCCTTTACTACGGGCGTGAAAAAATGTACCGCACTATGCATCGCATCGTTCTGGAGGCAATGGGAAAGTATTCTTCCGATACCAGTTTCAGATACTTCAACGGAATGGCACTGATTCTTGAAGGAGTGAGATTGCAAGAAGGCATCCGGGAGCTGAATCAAATTCAAGGTGATAAAGATTTGGGAATGGCAGTCGTTCTATGCCTAATGTATGCTCACAAACGATGTAGTGTTATTGATAAGGAAGAACTGGGAAGCCTGGACAGCAAGCTGAAAGAAGAAAGGAAACGGATATCTTCTTTGTCAGCCTACTACTCATCTGTGTTTTTGTTTCTTACTGGAAAAATCGATAAAGCACGAGAATATGCCGATAAAGCTCAAAGGCTCAGCCCGAACAATCCGGATATACTATCATTAAAAGGATGGTGTGAGCTGTTTTCCAACAAATATCGGTCTTCTTCTATTCTTGAATTGTTCAACAAGGCCCTAGAACATGGGAAGCAAATTGATGCAAACATTGGTCAGGTGCGATATCATCAATTGAACAACGACTTTGAAGCAGCTATCACGGTTTTGAATCGATTATCCGTTAGGTATCCTGACATGAACATACCACTGGTTGAAAAAATGAGATGTCACCTTTCCAATTGGAGTTGGGATAATGCGACTGAAACGTCAACAAGAATTCTCAACTTAGAACCGACCAATCTAGATGCGCTTAAAGTAAAAATTCTAATTCTCATAGCCAAAGATGGAAATTATAACAGCAGTGCTTCAGCATTACAATATTTATTCACAACAATGGAGAAAATAGAGCCAGCCAATGGGGACCTTTTCATGAGCGTGGGTCAACTTTTTTCTCGGATATGTGGAAGGAACGCTGCAATTCTAGCAAATACCTACGCGTTTGTAGAGAAGGCCTATAAACTAAATTCCAGCAATGCAGAATATATTACAGAGCTAGGCTATCAAAATGTCCTACAGCAAAAGAACAAAGAAGCTACCAAGCTATTTAAAATGGCTTCTAAATTAGACGATAGCTCATTGTATGCACTGTGTGGATTAACATTATGCCAAATGATGGAAACTGGTATCTCTGAACAGGTTTCCCAACAAATTGAGTTTTTGACAGAGATACAAGGAGACGAAAAAGTACCATTGCTTTTGCTGATGTCTTCAAAGCTACTGCATGCGGAACACGATAAGGCAGTTCAACTCCTCGTTCAAGCCAGTGAAATTCAGTTCAAAAATCTGAACACCCTTTCCTATGGGCTGGAATATCTTAGGCAGTTCAATCCGGATTTCCTACTGCAGATAGTAAAAGAACTTCTGAAGCATTCTCCCGCGGACCAGAGCATTGATATTACATCTGTAGAATTGTTACATCCGTCGCTTAGGCACAGTGTTAATATATTAGATTCAATCGTAAAAGCTTGTCCAGGGTTGGTTGAAGCTGCATATTTGTTAGCACGGGTTCAATTTCTTAGTGGTGAAATAGGTGCTGCTGCTGGAACAATACAAAAAATTCTGCAAGAAATCGATCCAACCTATTCAGAAGCACATTTGCTCATTGCTCAAATACATATCCAACAGAAATCGTTCCAAAGAGCTGCACAGAGTTTGGAATTATGTCTTAGTCACGACTTTAAGGTACGGGATAATCCAATGTACCACCTATTGATGGGAATTGTATTCAAAAATCAGCAGCGTTACGATGATGCCTTGAAAAGTTTCTTTGTTGCAATGGGAATCTGTGGAATTAACTCCAATGGCAGTCAATGTAGAGTACCTTCGGCCAATAAGTCTGATGGAAGTGCACTTGGAATATCTGACATGTTGACGCTGTATTTAGAAGTTATTAATACCCATGTTTTGATGAATCAAAACTCCGAAGCCTTAAAATTGATGCAATTGGTCTCGACAGAGTTTTCGTCAACAACGGAAGCAGGAAGACTTACGGTGGCAACAGCAGATTTTTATATGCATCAAGGAAACTTCACCAAAGCTATTGAACTGTTGAAGAATATTGAGCCCAACCAACCTTACTATGTGCAGGCGAAAACAAAAATGGCTAATTTTTATCTAGTTCATAAAAAGGATCGTTTAGCCTATGCTCAATGTTTCCGAGAGTTGGTCGCTAATTGCCAAGGTCCGGCTAGTTATTTGATGTTGGGTGATGCCTACATGTCAATACAGGAAGCCGATGATGCCATCGAAGCATACAAACAAGCTCATAAGCAGAATCCAAGAGATGCATTGCTAGCTAGCAAATTGGGAAGGGCCTATGTGAAAACGCATCAGTATAAGAAAGCAATTTCCTACTACCAGGAAGCGATCACTGCACCAGAAAACAGTTTGCTTAAGCTGGATTTAGCAGAGTTATACCTAAAGCTTAAAAAGTATTCGAACGCAGAGCAAACTTTGGTGGATGAAATTGAACTCTCTAAAACGTAAGTACTTCTGTCTATCCACAGGGTTCCTTAGTGCAAATATTTTCAGAGGCAATGCAGGAATCCATGTAAGGCAAAAGTGAGGTTAAACGTCATAGATGGCGCTCGTTAAAAATAGGTTTTTGAGCTGTCTAAGCAAAGTTATTGGTGATAAAAAGATACGAAAATCTACGACAATTACGATACTGACCAATTTCATACAGTATGAAAAATATCCAGAAAGTTATTATCAAGCTCAATTTTAGATATTACGATGTTTAATTGTAATATTTGTTTTTTTAATAACAGTAATGCCTGTTTATCCCTCATAATGCACTAAAGGGAAGTTCCATTAATTATGTCACGCAGTAAGGGGGGAGGGGGGTTTGAGAAAACGTGACGATCCATAAAAAAAAATTTGAAGGTCCATACAAAAAACGTGAAAAAAGGGGGGTCAATTTTTGCGTGGCGTAATTAATGGACGTTCTCAAATGATATATACTCAAAGTTTGAATGGAACTGTTATGTAGGAAATTTTCTCAGGTTTTGAATTTGAAGGAGATAAAACTTGCTAAGTAGACTAACTTGTAACAAAAAAATCAATAATTCAATAACTCCGTAAACTTTGAGATTTGAGCCTATGCGTAGAACAATTTTTTTCATCAAACATCATCTCCTAACGTCCCTGAGAATATTTGCACTAAGAATCCGAACACCCTGTATATTGTTTGTTGTTTCACACAATGACACAAGATTAATTGTTGTTTCAGAGAAAATGATGACATTTCGAAACTGCAGTCCAGAACAAAACAGCTGCTTCTGTTGGCACGCGTCCGAGAGAAAGCAGGATATTTAAGTTCATCGTTGAACACGTTGAAGGAAGCTCGTGATAATCAGTTTAAAATACTTAGGCGTTTAGCTGTGGATCAAAATACAACACTTCACGAGCAGAACAAAATACTTGTCAAGTATGTATTGTGACTAGAACGACGAACATTGGTTTTTTTGCCTTGATATTTAAGAATACTCAATTGCATTGTGGAGTTAAATGTTTTAAAGTTTTCTTTTATTGATAAAGAGGGGTATTTGATTGTTTCGACGCGGCTGGGTAGCTCAGTGGTTACCCGTTCTGCTTACTGAGCAGATGGTCGGGGAGTTCAATCCCAGGCCCGTCCCCTTCCTTGCCATTTGTCACTTGCTTCTGTCTTTCCACTAGATTTAAAATAAAAAGCTCTTTCATTGATCGCTTCACTTACCACAGTGCATCCATGATCTAAAAATAAACCTGCCTCACTAACACAACTATTCTTCCCTTGGCAATTGTAGAGATGCAGTGGTGCTCACGGTCGTTAATAACATAACAACGATTGTAAAACTAATCATATCCTTCTTCCCACCTCCCCCCCTCCCCAAAGACCGTGCGGACGTGGCCGCGCCCAGTACTGATCTATAAATAGAATTAGTGAACTTGTACATTGAAGATGTAAAGCTACTCCCAAGCTCCATCTATGTGGTTCTCTGTGCAATTACACTAGTTCTGATCAGTCAGTAATAAAGGAGTAGCAACTACGATATTATTACACTGTCTTTTTTTTTTTTAAGAAAGAGGGGTATTCGAATGTTTCGATAAAAAATCTTATATCATAGGTAATAATCATAGTAGTTCATGATTGGGTGAATTACGCCTTACCCTGAGATTTCATAAGAGTCAGGGGTTGTTGGTTGACCATCTCCTCAAGAATTTTAAGGGAATGATCAGACCTTCCTTTAGAAATTTAAGTATTTCGCCATTTAACCATATGATGGTGAACCAAGAAAGCATGGGTTTTCCTATGAAAGGAAGATTCTTGAGAAGAGGGTAACCCATGTTGACTGGGCCTACAGATGAACGTTGTACTTTGGGCAGAGCCTACTCTTACTAATGAAATGAAAAATCCAGGTTATTTTCCAACCAGGAGAGTCGGTAGTTCTTCTAAACAACCTTTGTACTAAGTCATCAGGGCAGGAAGGAGCATTGCTGGTACAATTGTCGAACACTTCGTTCTGATAAGTGGACTAATCGGCGTATCTCCATATAGAGCGGCAGGAAGTTGTAGGGGGGGGGGGGGGGGTCAAGTGGTAACAACAGTAATAGGCATGTAATCACTCCCGCAGCAATCATCATGAACGCGCCAAGATAGCTGGGATGTTAGGGCATGGGAATAAATAGAAAGATCGAGAGCAGAGGAATTGCCGGAAGCGTGATCAATTTTGGTGTGACTACCATCGTTAAGGAGAGTAAGACCGGATTGATCAATGTTCTCACATTGTGCCCAAGGAATTTCTGGCTTTACTCCCCAAATAGGTAGAATGTCCATAAAAGTCACTCATTAGAATAACAGAACATGAAACTTCGTGGAGAATTGTATTAAGATCTAGTTGTTTTCTGATTTGATCTGGATTGAGTTGGAGAGATTTATATGGAAATCAAAGTGACTTTAAAAGAGAAATCAGAAAAAGAGCTGTTGCTATAAGTGAAGAGGTGGGATCATTTCGACGATGAGGGATATCTGTTTTTACGGCTATACCAGAACCACATTGATCAGGGCCCTGCCCTTCGGTTCAGAAAGGGGTACGGGTGCGTTCTGCCGAGTTGGTCGTCAAATTTTGTAACACAGAGTAAAGGATCAAATGACCACAACAAAATAAACTAAATATTAAATAACATAGAACGGGGAAAGAGAGGGACCTTCAGGGCACCCAAGTTAAACGATTCGGATAGGGAGTTAACATTTCGCGTAACGAGAGTGGGCTCTTTGACCCCATCTATTGGGTTTATTCAGCCAATCGAGGGCTTGATTCTGGTGCTGTGCGTGTGAACGGGGTTTTCTTAAATTTAAAGTTCCTATCCTTTAAAAAAATTTAATAATTTTTATTTGAGGACAGGTGTTTCTTGTATGGCTATTGGGTTAAATTTCGAAATAAGAAGTTGTAATTCAGGGAACTTAACGCAAAGACCAAGGAGTTTTTATTGCATAGCAAGACATGTAGGGAGTGGTGATTGATTAGAGAGTAATAGATGATATGTAGGTTTGTTTTATTGGCCAATGTTGGGAAAATGAGATCAGTCCGAACGAAGGTGTCAGTGAAGTTTTGCGGTTGGGTTATAATGTTGAAGGGAGTTTTCTTAGTTATCATTGCGTAGATGGGGTCAGTGTTGGGGTTAGCCGGTAATTTTTTAGAGTTTTGGGGATGAATTTCAATCGTTCGATGCCGTTTATGTTGAATTCGAACGAGTTTTACTTACCTGAGAGGGAGTATGCGTGGGTTCAGTTGGCTGGAGGCTCGAATCCGTTTTCATTTTGAATCCAGTTTCTTCTTCGTTCAAGGCCTGGTTCCTGTTTGCTCGCTTCTTCTCCTTCTTGCTCGGGATTTTCGTTTCCAGATGCTCGATCCAGATGCTTGGGTGGTGAATATGGCAATGGTTTTTTTTTGAGCTGCTTGATGAGATCGTCCTTGACTTTGACTTCCTCAGGTGCTTGGGAATTTTCACGCGCGTGAACCTGGCTAACAGCTGCGTACAAACCACCTCCGCCCTTCCTTTGTTTCGTGACCTCCTGGTACGTGATACTCTTCACGAAGCATAGTATTACAACCTCCTACTCCGTTGCGACAGGACATGCTCGGTTTGCTGGGCCATGATTCCCTTTGCAATTCAGACAGAAAGGAGCAGCTCTACATTCACCTTCAAAATTGTGTACCTTGGAACAGTTCCTGCATCTCGGTTCGGTCTTGCATCAGAACTTGAAGTGTCCGTACTCAAAGCACCGATAGCAGATCATCGGATCGGGAATGTAGATCCTCGGCTTAATCGTTGATGGTGAGCATAATTGTCGGTGTGTTTACTCTGACGCCATACTGCACACAAGTGATCCTCTTTTCTCCAATGACGTCCTCCTTAGACATCCTCTTGAGCTGCTCCTCGTAGGTTTCACTGACTGTTTCAAGACAGGATATTACGCATCCCCGTTTTTTCATGATCGGGTGGAGTTCCACGGTTACAGCTGTGCCACCAAACAACGCCTTCATATACAAAAGCTTCCGCACGAGCAGTACGTTCTTGGATGAGTTTGCTTTTGTCGTATTAGATTCTATCTCACCGACCAGGTCTTCCATCGATTTTCCCATGATTGATGCTGACGCCGCACAGTGATCGGAAAATCCTTTTTCACGGCGTAGTTAATAACTCCTAAGGGTAACGTTTCCGAATCATGGTGTCTTGTACAAAATTTTACCTAAAAAAGTTGTCCATCTTATGGTGATAGTTTCGTAGTTCCAAACTTTACCGCTGGGCGGTGCTGTTGCTGACATTTGAACGAAACACAATAGAAAGGTAGTGTTGAAGGCAAGTTTATAGGGAATATAATTTCAAGCAACTTTGAAACAAGACACCGTTTTCTAGCTCTTCATTTGACCATGATTGAGCTATTTTTAGGCTAAAATTTTTTACACAAAAAAGAGAAGAGAAAGAAGATTTTAGTATTTGATGGCATGCAGGTTTTATGTGAGATTATTGGTGATATTCTCACAACGTCTCTTCGTTTCTTTGACCAAAAATTTCGAATCACTGTAACCCAATCAAACTTAATCGAAACCTCTAATTCTAGTAACTCTAGCACATTTACTGCCTTAAGCCTACTATGCAGCCGACAAGTTAAGACCAGAAGTAATTTTGCCATTTCTACCGAAGTAATATTGACAACTGCTCCAGTATGGGTAAAATGTCAGTTTTCCTTGCGGAATAATCGAACGGAATATTATTCCGCAAAGAAAAGTGACAACCCCATTCAGATTACATGGACAGGCGTTACTAACGTTACGAAGTTTGCCTTCCTTTTCAGTTGCATACAAGGTAAGTAATTTCGACAGTAAAAGCATTTCTTGACCATTACTTGTCCTATCCCAATGCACATTACTTTTGAGCTGAATACTAGCCTTTAAATTGTTGTCTGAATCCTAAATTCCTACCCTACTACTCACCTTGGAATCTGAAGCCATTCAAATCTAGAAATATTTCAAACATGAAACCTAGGCATAGATGATTCTGTTTCCTATCTAGCAGGTTTATCTTTAATTTGCTCCTCTCTTCCACTCATCTACTGATTGGCTTGAAGGAGGACCGCCTTGCAAGTAGGAATTACGAAAACAATGATCCTATGATATTGTATATCACTCATCAAACTCTGCTACTGATACAAATCACATAAAAAGGTCCATTCTACTGCTTCAAATGGTGTTTTTCAAGCGACATGCGTTTTTCAAGCTGACATGCTTGTCAGCGTCAGGTTTAAGTAAAACTTTTCTGTGACCATGTGCCTCATTTTGAAATCAGATAATTACCCAAAACATTCCTCCCTTTCTAAAATGGTGCAATTGGGAAAAAGTTATAGCGCACATTTTTGCATAACAAAGTTTTTTAATACAGCTTATCAATCAAAAGTTACGGGTAATTTTAATTAAAGCAGCTTTTTTTCGTTCGACCTTATGCTTGTTTAGGCGAGAATTGACCTGATTATCAATTTCTTGTTTTACTGCGTATCAAAGAACATAATGCTATAGAAACGAGCCCAGATACTCCTGGGGTACACGAGCGGCAACTGCTTATAATCGGACATGTTTTTCGTTGGAATTGCCCTTCACTTTTGAACAATAAAATATACCCAAACACGTAGTTCAGCAAAAACATGCTTCATAACTTTCTCTACACTTCGTCCAAAGATATTTTTTTTCCTAATTATGTTTAGTTCAAAAGTGAGCAACAGCGCCGCCCTAGCGATACAGTTTGGAACAACAAAACTTTCACCACAAGATGGACACCTTTATTAGGTACAACATTGTAGAAGACACCATGATTCGGAAACGTAACCTTTAGGAGTTATTAATTTCACCGTGAAAAAAGGCTTTTTCGATCACTGTGCGCTGCCCATCTATGTCGGCATCGTTGGCCAACCATCCGTTAATAAGGGTGGAAGCCCTGGGTGTCATCCTGAACTCACCGTCAACACTACGATCGCACACTAAAAGTCACTGCCTTATTCAAAATAAATTACAGAAAATTTCCTGTTTGCACTTCTTAAATTTCTTCCTAAGTTCAATTCACGTACCGGTGAAGGAAAACTGCACCGCGATAAACTTTCACTTTTTCGCCTGCTCAGAAACGCACGAAAAACGCACACGACTTGCAACCGATCCAAATGTTTCGACCTACTCGAATAATGAAGCTAATCGCGAATATGTCGTTCACTGCTGCATATGAGACCTTCATTACTCACATTTGAAGTCTGTGATAGGAAAGTACAGTGCAATTATGTGGTGCAGGGCTCAGTTCCCAATACAGTCAAATGTTTTTTCGGGGTGCAGTAAACTCAGTAAACGCCGGTAAATGCCGCCATCTTGGAATACATTTTTCAGCTTGTCCCAAGCCTCCTCGCGCCTAGCACCAAGCTTTAGTTGGTCTTCTCCAAACTGAAAGATATGGTGGCCAACCCACTGAGAACACCCATGTGACGTAATTTCCCCTTCCCTTGAATTTCTCCACCGGCAGATTTCCAAACGTCCGCACGACTCGGCGTGATCCCGATTCCGGCACGCTTACAACATCTCCTTGTCCGGTGATCATCTTCCGAGAAAATCTTCTTGGAAAAACGGAGTTACTATGCTCTGCTTACATACCTTACTTACTTTTCTGTTGAGCATAATACTTGTTGCATACAATAAAATATAAACCATCCTTATTTCATAAAAAAAAATCCACTTACAGAATTTGTGTGTTAATGGCAGAGCAGTCAATTGCAATCCGAGATAACGAACAAGCTATTCATCACTACCGTGAAGCTCTCAGGATAACCCCAACCGAAGTTAGCTTGCTGTCAGCGTTAGCTCGAACCTATATGCACTTGAACAACATGGACCAGTGCCAGTCGACATGCGCCTCTATTCTTCAAAATGATCCAAACAATGAGGCAGCTTCGGTTATGATGGCAGATTTGTCATTCCGACGGGTATGTTGGAAAATATCTCACTCAATTATTAGTTGAATACGAAAATACCTAATAAACTTACCTTTCAGATGGACTTCGAAAATGCTGCTTTCCATTTCTCTCAGTTGCTGCTATCACAGCCTACTTACTGGACGGCGTTGGCAAGGTTGATCGAGGTCATGCGGAGATCAGGAATTTTGAATGATGCTCAGCAATTTTTACACCGGGCGGAAGATGAATGTATGCGTCCTGATACAGAGGCAGGATTGAATTATTGCAAAGGCTTGAATGAATGGTACGGTGGGAATCCGAACAGTGCGCTTCGATTTTTCAACAACTGTCGTAGAGATCCGGAATGGGGACAGCAAGCGATCTACAATATGATTGAAATTTGTTTGAATCCAGACGGAGATCTTCCGAACGAAGGGGTGATCGATATTGCTGCTGATGATTTGGAAATCAAAGATTCCAGAGCGATGGCTCTGAGAACTGCTGAGCGATTGCTCAAAGAACTGAAGCCTCGCCCTGGAGTTATAGATAACGAAGCACTTAATCATAGATTGCTGGAAAATTTTCACTTGCTTGCTTCTAGACAGAAACATAACATCGACCGGGCATTGCAAGATTTCACCGCAATTGCTACTCAAGAGGAATATAAAGAACATGTCGGAGCAATCTACGGTATGGCATCATCATACGTTATATTAAAACAAGCACAAAGAGCTAAAAATCAGTTGAAAAGAATTGCTAAAACTAATTGGACATTTGAGGAAGCGGATTATCTCGAAAAGTCTTGGCTACTGTTGGCCGACTTGTACCTTCAGGGTGGAAAATTCGAAATGTCTACAGATTTACTGAGACGTGTTCTGGAGCACAACAAATCGTGCACCAAGGCATATGAGCTGCTGGGACTGCTTTCGGAGAAAGATCAAAATTATCGCAATGCAACAATGTACTATGACTCGGCTTGGAAATGTAGCGCAAAATCGAAGCCAAACATCGGGTATAAACTGGCCTTTAACTATATGAAAACTAAACGATACGCCGAAGCAATTGATATTTGTCAACAGGTTTTAAAAATTCATCCAGATTATCCGTCCATCAAGAAGGACATTCTGGATAAATGTAGAAACAATTTGAAAAATTGAGTGTAGAGAGTGAGACCTAGAGATACCATCCATCTGTGCAGAAGCAAAAATCAGGACAACATCGAAAAAAGAAACACAAAGAAACTTTTGATTCTTCTGCAGTGGTGATTGCGATCTGCTTCATTTAGCTTTATTTATCATATTTCTCTAAAGAACCGATCTTTTCGAGTAACTTTGTATTACTGGGTAGCAGAAATTACCCCACAAAGTCAACACGTTTCATAATGCTTTATATTGAACATAACAGTAAAAATAGATGCTTGACGGTTTCGACCGTCAATCGATTTCTCTCATTACTCAATCTTCAATCTTAAAAATTTCTGAGTGGTTACTGGAAACATTCAGATTGCTGCTAAAAAAAATTATTACAGTCTTGCTTGAAATACTCATGATCTTTCGAGCTCAAGAATTTCTTGAGGTTTTTGAGGTTCGATGTCAATTTTTCGATTTTCCAGTAAATTTCACATTGAATTAGTCCTATTTTGCTGATCTTGAGCGACTCCGAGCAAAGATATCTATCAATTATTCAATAATATAAGGGGAAGTTGGGTAAAATCAGCCATATCTTTTTTCAAAGAGCCATGCGGTAGATGAAATAACTTTCATTCGATTCTTCAGAAAATTTCACATGGGATTAGCACTATTTTGTTGATCTTGAGCCACTCCGAGCAAAGATATCTTCAATTTATTCAAAAATATAAGGGGAAGTGGGGTAAAATAAGCTCCATAACTCCGCAACCATATCAGTGTGGTATTTGAAAACAGTTCAATTCGATTTCCCAGACAATTTTCAAGCGAAAATGGCCTTGTTTACAAGCCGCGCTCAAAAGCGACAAAAGTTACAGATTTTTTCCTTAGTTTTCATCAGTTCTTGCCCACTGTGCAATAGTGTAAAAACTGATGCATATTATACTAAATTTTTGTTGGGGTGTACAGGACGGCAGTTCTGTTTGTTTGCCTCGTGAGGTCAGGTTTATCGGGGTATGAGCCACTGCCTATTTTAATTTGTTGATATATTGCCGGTTGTTTTAAACTGTAGTCGAAAACGTCAAAACATTTTAACGATGAATTACGACGAAAGTATCCGTGTTTTATCAACGAACATGAACCTGAGGCTAAATGTTGTATATGCGATTTATATGTGTCAGTAGCTAATATAGCGGTATGTTATCTTCATTGAATTATGTTTTAATATACAGAAGCTTACCAGGACCATCCGCACCAATACGATAATATCGGTAAATTGTTACCCAGTCTGACAACTCGACACCGCACCGGTGGTTGGTAATCGGGTTGGAAAATGACAACTTGCTCTCTCGGTGAGCAGCCGGTTCGTAAATTTGACAATCCGATCCAACCGAGCCGAGCGTTGCTATTTGAAGAAAAATAATCAAAACAAGTTGAAACGTCAAAACAAACATCTTCATCTGCAAGACTTTGATTATTTAAGATTTCTTTTGAAAGTGTTTTGACTAATTTCACGTTTATTGTGAGAAGTTGTGAAAAAAAAATGAGTGCATCAAAACCCCGTGGGTGAAATTGGAGGTATCAAGAGGACGAAGCGCTTTGCAGGGCTTGGCTGGATGTGTCTCGCAGATAAGTTTCCACCAGTAAAGCGGTACCTCTCCGGAGGACAATCTGAAGAAAGCATTAACGCTGTACGCTGCCGGAGAACAATGCCCATTTCTTCTGATGAACTGCTATCGGATCCTGGGGTCTGTTCCAAATTGGCAAAGTCGCCGATGTATGTGCACGGCATATTAACTGCTGCGTGAACACTAGCTCGTCGAATTCATCGTCACTTGAGCTCAAGTATTTCACATACACCTTGCAATTGTACATTTCAAAAATATTTGTTTTCAAGCTCGTGTCTTAAAAAAATATTGAGGAATTAAAACAAAACAAAAATATAACGAAGGGGGCTGGTTCCGTAAACGTCAAATAGCTTTACATTGCACGAAATGTTTAGCGAAACAAAACAAAGTAGGCCGGTGCAAATCAAACTCGGAACGCTCTCTGTCATCAAAATACTACCCAGATACGAACCTACCGGTGGGAATGATCTAGGTCATAAATTTTGTAGGCAAACCTGGATTTGGAGAAGCATGTCAAAACTTCAAAGCACTGCAAAAATATTCAGTCAGCATCTACTTCAAAATCTATGGTAAGTTTTGTGGTGCAGAAAGCAACTCCAGCTGCACTAAAGCACCACCGCATTCAATTGGTGGCCTTCAACAGAGAAAACACGAACACGAATTTCGGTGGCGTTAAAAGACGAGGAAAGGACAATATTTTCAACCTGTTGAAACAGAAATTCCATTCCAATCTTGTTAGTGGAGAGTAAAATTGGTTCGAACGTTGGCAGCTTGCAGTAACGTTTGAGTTCGGAATTTTGTATGAAATATAATGAAACATGCAAATTACGAGAAAATTGTTGAAATAATTCTCTGTAAACCTTATGCTACGATGAGACAACAAATTTGGATGGGAAAAAAGAATTCTAAAAAACCATGATCTACTGTTCAAAGCTCTGCCAAAGTCGAGGATATTCTTGATAAATTGAATGAAGCTTTGCAGAATAATGTATTACCGTGGAATAATCTTCTCATGCTAGATAATCAACTTGTCGGAGAGCACATAAAGTCTTTGCTGAATTCGACCTTTGCTGTTTAGGAACCATGTGAACCTTTGCATCCCCACAAAGGTCACAGGAAGGAAGTTTTTGTTATGTTAGTAGAGTAGGGCTCGAAGTGATGCGATCATACTTATGATTCGTAACCGATGGTAAACTCGCACCGCCGAACTACAGATAACCGAAACAATAAAAAATGCGCTATGCCCGATAGCAAAATAATACGCAAAAATGCATCGACACAACCGTTCACAGCCGATGCTCGAAGCAAACTTTACTTTTTCGTAAACTTAATTTTTACAACTAGGGTAGGGAACGGCTTAAGCACCCCAAGACCCTATTCCAAGCACGAGGTAAACGTTAACCTACAACGCTCATTTTTTGCAGTATGGTGCTTAACTACACGGAGCACCATACTGCAAAAATGAGCGTTGTATGTTAACGTTTACTCCGTAACTAGAAATTAGAAGAAGAATTAGTATCTTCCATTTAATTCCAACTACCTTTGCTTATCTTCGACAGATACGCGTATTTCGTCTACAATGTGCAGACTTCTTGAGAGACACTGAAGAAGTCTGCACATTGTAGACGAAATACGCGTATCTGTCGAAGATAAGCAAAGGTAGTTGGAATTAAATGGAAGATACTAATTCTTCTTCTAATTTCTAGTTACAGGTATTCCACTAAACCCTCTCAAACCCTCTAGGATTCATCACGTTTACCCCGTGCTTGGAATAGGGTCATGGGGTGCTTAAGCCGTTCCCTACCCTATTCTACAAACTATTTTACTATTTGGTCCTATACCCAATTATTTCATCACCTTCAATCCACTCAACCAATCGCAATATTATGTGATATAGTGGACGGATTATTATGATTTGAGAAAACTCAATGCAGACGACTGCCAAATTTGTCAGATCGGCAGGCAATCGGTGGATAACCACCTGGTACCATAGCAAGATGTTTAGAAAAGAAAATGGAAGGAGCTAGCAAAGAAGGAAGAAGCAGAGCAAAATAAGCTACAAGCAACCTAAAATTGTTGATTGAAAAGAAAGAAGAAGTGTTGAAGACGGAAGAAAGGCGAAATACTGGTATGTATTAATCATTATAGGGGAGATGTACCTATATTAATCTCATCACTTTGCAATTCATCCTACATGAAATAAAACGATATACACGTCACAGGATTAGTTAGAAATGTTTGTTGTAGTTATTTAAAGTAAGCAAACATTATTAGAAAACGAAACCGATCCCTCAACTGTCCAATTGTTTGATTCATCGTAGGATGAATATAGGAACAATGAGATTAATATGGGGGCAGTTTCCCTACTCGATTATTTATTATTTCAAACTGTTTATGGAAGCAAACACTCAAGAAAGCCTTTGAGAACCATAATATGGTGGAAGTGTAACTGACGCAAGCGATGCTTGAGGGACTGTCAACTGTGCGAAAGCAACAGTTTTCGCAAAAACGAGCTGCCGATCATGTTCATGAAGCTGTAGAGAAAATAAGGCCCGTCTTATCACCAGTTTCTTTGCTAGGGAACCGAACAAATAACAAACGCACAGTAAAGTCCCCATCGTTTAGTTTTTAACTATCACAGTCACTATTTGGTCACTAAAGTCACTACTAAAGGGTGTTGCGATCAAAATTTGGTCGACTTAAACTTGACGCATTTCCTTTCATCGTGCATTAAAAAAATTTGCACACCCCTTATTTTGAAGATATGTGCGTGTAGCATCATGTAGCATCAATAGGGGTTGTTTTAACCACCGCACGGCACCGAACGAAGATATGGCTGATTTTACCCCACTCCCCCTTATATTTTTGAATAAGGGAAGGTCCATTAATTATGTCACGCAGTAAGTGGGGAGGGGGGGTTTAGGAAAACGTGACGATCCATACAAAAAAAATTGAGGGTTCATACAAAAAATGTGACAAGGGGGGGGGGGGGTTATAAAATGTCATTTTTCGCGTGAGTAATTACTGAACGTTCCCTAATGTGAACATATTTTTGCACGGAGAACCTCAAGATCAACAAAATAGTGCTAGTTTCATGTGAAATTCCCTGAAAAATGAAATAAAAGCTGTTTCAACTACCGCACGGCTCTGTGAACGAAGATATCTAGGGTTTTTTTTTTCATTAGGGCGAATCTACAATTGAGATATTCTCTCCGGGCTCGCTCTCTTTCATTCATAAACCAATCACCTTTACGCTAGCCAGCACTGTTGTGTTTCGATCTGTACTAAAGAATGCCTCGTAAGTTTTATAATGGCGCTGAAATGAATACAAGAGAGCGAGCCCGGAGAGAATCTCTCAATTGTAGATACGCCTTAATGAAAAAAACCCCCTAGATATGGCTGATTTTACCACACTTCCTCTTATATTTTTGGGATAGATAGTTCAACTATATTGGTTAAACTGGGGAGAAATCAGCGATATCTTTGTTCACAGAGCCGTGCAGTGGTTGAAACAACCTCTATTCGGTTCTTCAGGAAATTTTACATAGGATTAGCTTTATTTGGTTGATTTTGAGTCACTCCGGGCAAAGGTATCTATAAAATATTCAAGAATACAAAGAAAAGTGGGGTAAAACCAGCCAAATCTTCGTTCACAGAGCTGTGTGGTAGTTGAAACAGATTTTATTCGATTTTTTAGGAAATTTCACATGAGACTAGCACTATTTTGTAGATCTCGAGCCTATCCGTGCAAAGATATATATATAAATTATTCAAGAATATAAGGGGAAGTTGGGTAAAATCAGCCATATCCTTGGTCAAGAGCCGTGCGGTAAATGAAATAGCTTTTATTTGATTTTTTAGGAAATTTTACATAGAATTAGCCTTATTTGATTGATCTTGAGCCAGTCCGGGCAAAAATGTCTATAAAAAAATTCAAGAATACAAAGGGGAAGTGGGGTAAAACGAGCCATATCTTCGTTCACAGAGCCGTGCGGTGATTGAAACCAGTTCCATTCGATTTGTCAGACAATTTTCAAGCGGAAGGGGCCTTGTTTAAAAGTCTCGCTCAAAAGCGACAAAAGTTACAGATTTTTTTTCCTTAGTTTTTATCAGTTCTTGCCCACTGTGCATTGGTTTGTCGTATTTTCATTTTTACTTACATCAAATGTGTTATTCGAGTTATTAGTACGAGACACTGAAGAAGTCTGCACATTGTAGACGAAATACGCGTATCTGTCGAAGATAAGCAAAGGTAGTTGGAATTAAATGGAGATTACTAATTTTTCTTCTAATTTATAGTTATCAAATGTGTTAGTTAAAAACTGCTGGTGGATCTTGTGAAAGATCAAGACAAATCGTGAAATATGATAAATCAGGCAGGACACAAACACAAACAGACAAAAACAGGAAATGTCTTGCTAAATCAGAACGGATGGTATCCCTAAGGTGACGCCCTGATAGCGATTAAAAAACATAATTTATTGGTCATCATCTAGTAAGAAATAAAAGCTGTGAATTATTCCGTCCCACTTTATTATATTATTGATACATATTACCACATACATGTACTATTCATAGACACAATGAATACATCAGATTTGAGAATTTGTGTTTTATTTGTTTTTAGTTTTATAAGTTGATAGGCAATCCGAACCGACTACAGGTCAAGGTACATGATTTTGGTGGCGGATATTGCTCCGCAAAAACTCAAAAATGCTGCCACACTCACGACGGCGGTTGTTGTACCGGTCCATGATACTATTGATCCCATACAAATGGAAAGTATGAATTGCGCTAAGAATACCATGCTACTAACGATAGCAACGTCGGTTCCCAACCCTCTGACGGTGACCTCTTGCGTTGCACCACCTTCCGCAACCACTTCAAACTGAAACGACGCAATCAAATTTGTTGGAAATGTGGAGAATTTCAGTGACATAATTATACTTACAATTCCCTCCGAATGATAGTGAGCCACTAGCAAATATGGCATTGTGAACAATGTGGAATACATTACACCGGCAGTCCAGCTGAATATTATGACACCGACGCGATGCTTAGCCAGC
This sequence comes from Aedes japonicus, assembly GCA_034211315.2. NCBI lineage: Eukaryota > Metazoa > Arthropoda > Insecta > Diptera > Culicidae > Aedes > Aedes japonicus. Next base: position 90,738 of record JASCZW010001578.1, on the reverse strand, counting down.
GCCATCAATGTCATTCCACAGCAGTAAAAGAGCAAACCACCTACGTAAACCCTTCGGGCTTTGAACCGTTTGATCAGTTTTTCGATTATCAATGAGTAGCAGGCACACGACAGTGAGTACATAGCCATACCCCAACAGCCAAACCGAACACCTTCTTCATAGTTTATGTATTCTGGTGTTCCATCCAATGCCTGAAAGAGGAAAATAGAACCATACAAATTTAAATTTCAACCATATTCTTACTTACTTTAGGATTTCCGCCAAAAACTGCTTCTCCCACAAAATCCGTAAAATACAGTGAATAGCAAACATGCGCCATCCAGCAAAATAGGTTCGTCAAACAAACCATCCGGAGCGAGTGGGGCATGAATATGATAGACTTGAGGTATGTCTTCAAGGTAATTGCTTTGCTCTTGGAAGCACCATCCGCAACATCTACGTTCTCTGCGGGTTCGTTCCTAGTGAATGAGGTTTCCGCACAATTATTTCCAGGGAGCTCAGCATAATCGCGATTTCCGCTGGTGGCCGGCATCGTGAACCTCCGTAGGTTATTCTGGTGGTGGTGCATTCTTTCCTCTTCAACGCTTCCGTACGATGCCGTTTCAATTTTCTCAAGAACATCATGTTCGGACACCGCTTTTGAAATCTTACCGACAGGTGGTGGATCTTGTCTCTGTATCTCTTCATCTAATATCGATAATGGAATCTCGCTAAAGCTCGCAACGGTGCAAAATACGCATATGATAAATATAATTGTAATGAGAGAGAATACGGCTCGTACATGACCACCAAAAGCCTGTCCGATTGCAGTGTTATCCCAGTTAATGCCACCAAGAGAATATCCCATGAATCCGCCAAGCCCGGCCATGATAGTAAATGTCGATAAACCTCTAGCATGATCTTCCGGGATCGTGACATCGAGCAAATATGCTCTCGAAGGACTTTGGCACGCATCCGCGTCAAAGTCCAACAAAACAGTTCCAAGTATGGTGAACAGAATTCCCCACGGATGAGGTGGTCGAGTAGTTGTCTGCAATGTAACGTCTTGGTCTTGTGTTTCTTGGGCAGTGGCCCTGTGCGGAAGTACGCTTTGTGTGGGAGATTCCGTTTCATTCAAGGAAGGATTTACATCTCCAAATGCATATCCCAATATTTCACCATTGGGTACGAGTAGCAGCCCTAGTAATACTCCTATGGATAGCATTATTATGAATGGTCTTCGCCTTCCAAAGCTACTTTTGCAACGGTCACTCATAGAACCAAGAACTGGTGTTAAAAAGAATCCAACCAACGGCGACAGACACCAAACCAAGGTCATGTGTTGGTGTTGGACACCGATTTTCAGCAGCGTTGGCGATACAAATGCAGTTTCAGCTGCGTAAGAAAATTCAATTCCCATTACAGCGGCCGACACCCGGATTAGCTCCAGTCTCGTTTTTTTCCTACGAAGAAAAATAAAAGAGTTTGAAATGTTTAAAATGTTGTTCTGTTAAAATGGATAAGCGTTTTTCAACCTGATTCAACCTGATAAATCCTATACAGATAAAAGTGTTTCACCAAGTCCACGGTAAATTGCTCTGTTAAACGTATATGGATGTGATTAGCAGTAAATTTGAATATTAGATATCGTGGGTGGTGAAAGTAGACAAGCTTAGATAAGGTAATCCACAAAATTTAGAAGACAACAATACTTAACTATGCATTTCAATATTCGAATTATTTGAAGCCTGCTTTGATTGATCAATTCCAGGCCCCACATTTTCAAAAAGAATTTTCGGTTCCCACATTTTCAAAAAATTAACAGTGTTAAGTAAGAAATTGTTGAGATTTTTTTTTATAGTTATCGACTTAGCAATTATTTTTGTTTTCCATACTGGGCTACAATTTAAAAAAAAATTGCATTGCGACCGTTACGAAAACAGATCAGGTTTTGAACGTTAGTATCTCAGTCATTTCTCAAAAGATTTTTTTTTTTTTGCACCTTCAATAAAGAATAATGCTGATTTCGGCCACATACTTTTGAAAAATTCATAAATGTTACTCCTTGTCTTAAACAGTTTATTAGTCCCTTTAAGCCTAAGGGGTCATATAAGACCCCAAAAGGAAAATGGCTGTATAAAACCACAGACTTATGTAGAGTGTACACTGTCTTCAGCAAATTTGTTCCACGTAAATTCTTCTGTCTGGGAAGTATAGAAAAACATATGAGCTTAAGGCGATGAGCTAGAACATCCTGAATATGAAGAAGGTCAGGAATAAAAAATAAATGCTTTATTAATAGTACAGGGTGCCTCACAATAGGTGTCACTAAAACAAAATGGGATTACATCAAAACAAATCAACCAAATCATAGCATTTATTTTTCATTTGAAAGATACATACTCTCGCCCTGTTCCTTGATAACTTTGCGCAAACGCGTTGTAAACGATTACCTGAGGAATTTGGTCCCGAATATCAACCAAATGTTTCTTGAATCGATCTAAAGTAAGCTTTTCGTAGGGCCTATATGTTGAAGCATATAACCCCAAACAAAGTAGCCAAGTGGGTTGAGATACGGGGAAGGCCATTCTTCGTATGTGAGCAAATTTTCCGCGCACCAAGCATGGTGTCTTCTTTGCCTTGTGAGCTGAAACAATATGATGTATTCCCATACAGCGTTGAGGAAACAGATGGTTCTTCAAAACCTGCTCGATATAATATTCAGTGTTAATTTTTACGTTAGATTCTATGAAAAGAAGAGGAAGTTTTCCTTTTCGTGAAACGGCGCCCCATACCATGATTTTCGATACATTATGATAGCTTTCTACAGCTAGTTTATCTTTTGGAATATTGGCAAGACTTTTGCCATACACACGATCATTTTATTGATTATGACTGTCCTGAAGAAGGGGGAGTTTTTCATCCGAAAATCAAATCTCGCAATCATCGTGCCGAACCAAAAGAATTCTGCTTCTTTGAACCCTGGCGTGTTTTTGACGCTCCGTCAATCCGTGAATCCGTTGTTTCTTGTACGGTTTGCATTCCAGATCATGACTGAGGAGTCTGTTTGTTGACATTTGAAATTTTTCGCTTAATTTACGGCTGGATTACGTCTTATTTGCTCCCTCACACATTTGATCTTTTTCTTTGTTCAGATAGTTTGTCTGGCACCTTCTTTGTTTTGAATATGGACATTTCCAGTTTTATTGAACCGTTTCAAGGTATGAAAAATAAAATGCTTACTCACTCCGACCTGCTTAAGGCTATTGAATATCTGACGCGGTCTAAGCTTTTGCAAATGTTATTGTAAAACTTGCTCCCGTATGACTTCCATGGTAACCATGATAAATATAAACAAACGGAATCGCTTCTTTATCTTCAGCGATAAGCTGTCAAAAGAATACGCTCAAAGCGGGTATAATCAATTCCGTTGTTAAAATTAGCCAGCTGAAATAAACCAAGACTGAAAAAGTTGACACCTATTGTGAGACACACTGTATAAAGCTTTGTTTTTTTTTTTAAATTTGGTACATATGCATTCGTATTATTAAATTTTTGGTAATAAACGTTTGAATTTTTTGTATCTTTCTGGGATGTTCTAGGTTATCCAAAATCCACTTGGGTTCAGAATTTCAGATGCAACAGTAGCTCTTAAGGCTATGTAAGATTATGATATGTATTCAAACATATTGAATGAATCTTTTGGAAGGTCAACAGTCATTATTTGATAATTTTGTGATGTTCTAGGTCATCCAAACTGTCCTTGAAATCAGAACATACGATCTACAGTTGTAACAGTACGTGTTTGGAATATGAGAAGAAGGATATGTATTTAGCAATATTCATTTAATAGTGTAGAAGGCCCACAGGCATAATGCGGCAATCTTTGGATATTCTAGGTCATCCAAACTGTCCTTAAGTTCAAAACATAAGATCTTTAGTTGTTACAGTAGCTTTTTGGGCTATATATGGTTACTATATGTATTCAAACATAATTAATGAATCTTTTGGATGTCAACAGTAAATAATTTATAACTTTCTGATCCACTAGGTCATCCAAACTATCCTGGCGTTCAGAACTTATGATTTACAGTTGAAACAGCTATTTTTAGGCAATAAAAAGTTCAAACATATTCAATTAATATGCTTAAAGGTCAACAATCATTAAAAAGCTATGTGACATGTTCTGAGTCATCCCAACTATCTTTGAGATCAGAACCTAGTACTGACACTTGCAACTTCTGGACTATGAAAAGCTACACTGTGTATTGAAACATATTCATTGAATATTTTGAAAGATCAACTGACATTATGAGATAATCTTCTAGATTATCCAATCTATCCTGGAATTCAAAACTGAAAATCAACAGCTGTAACTGTAGCTTTCTAGACCAAACAAAGTCACAAAATGTAATTCAAGTGAGTCTTCTGAAAGGTAAACAGATAGAATGAGATATCTTGAGGTGTTCTAGGTCACCAAGACTGCACTTGAGTTCAGAAGTTAGGGAATGTCCATTAATTACGTCACGCAAAAAATGACTTTTTATAAAGTTTATCAAAATCAGTTCCCCAAGAACCATGAACAATATTTTCTTGAGAGAAAATATTCAGATAAATACTCCCTGGAAACCTGATACTTAATAGTAACTAGTAACCCAAACTGAAATTACGGAAGCTCTCAAACTGTTTCTGAAATTTTTCGGCATTTGTGAGCAAAAATGTATCTCCATCCGCTGGTATAGGCTTTTGAGGGTTTGTTTTTCAGGATTTAAGAGAGTTTCCAGAAAGGTTTGGAACTCGGGTCTAATTTCGAAAGATTATTTTCATAATGTTTGTTCCTCAGGGCAGAGAAGCATTTTTTAATTTGTTTTTGTAAATCCCGCCATATGACTTTCATAGCGGGATCACGTGTTCTTTGATATTGCCGCCTACGTACATTTTTTCAAACGAATAAAGGGCTGAAGATCGTCATAACTGAATCGAATTTAACCTCGCATTTGGCAATGATGCAGCTCTTGCTCTACCGTTTAAAAAAAAACCAGAGATTCAAGAGCATAATTAATGAATTATTTTTTTTGTAATGCAACATTAGGATCAAAGCTATATTCCATAAACGTTCGATATTGATCCCAATCAGTTATATGGTAGTTGAAAGTAGAACTGATGTGAATAGAAGTGTTTCCTTGAGATTGAAATATATTTTATTTGAAGGTGATCAGAACCGAAGTCAGCATGGATAATCAATTTACTACAAAGTTGACACGAATCAGTTAGGACCAAATCGATTGTTGCGGGATTTTTGGCTTAAGAAAAGCAAGTTCTGTTGTTTGGGAATTGAATAGTGTAATAGCCTACCGAACAATGATCAAATAGAATATTATTATTGGCATTGCTTTGAGAATTATTCCATGAGCGGTGTTTTGCATTGAAATCACCAATAACGAAGAATTTAAACCTACGATGGGTAAGTTTCTGAAGGTTATCCTTGAGCTGGTTCTTTTGCTGACCATGACATTGGATTGACAAATAGGCACAGAAGTAAATTGACCAGGTTTTGTTTCAACTGAAATCCCACCTTTGGTTTCGAATGAAGAAAGAATGTGATGTTTGATACGCCTATGGACTATAATGACAACGCCACCACCAGCTCCATTAAGGCGATCATTTTGGAAGACAATATAATTTGGATCTCTTTTGACCTTATGGGCAGGATCGAGTGAAGTCTCAGTTATAACAGCGCAATATGCACGTTATGAACTTTAAAAAAAATATTGGCAAATTTCATCATGTCGCTGATTGTTGATGGCTGTAAAAATTCTAATTAAGGAGCAGATATAAATAAAATTGATCAGAATTTCCGTGGGAATTTTAGTTTTGCTTCCTACCCACTGCAACGGCAGCATAGGTAGGTTCATTAACATGGTTAACAACACGGTTACACAGATAAAAAGAAACATTGAATTTTCTGCGTTATCTAATGCACATAAAGGGAATGCTAGATTTGGCAGAAAATAATGGGATATTTCATGTAAATTTAAGCCAGATAACGCCTGAATCAAGCCTGTTGTGTGAAAGATTGCAAACAATTTCGTTGTTTATGCTTTATTTCGCTTGGAATTAAACGAGAGGAAATTTACACACCTGTTAAAATTTATTATTTTTTACTGTGTAGGTAAGAATGTAGAGTTTGCAAATTCAACCCTGTTGGTGCCTTCAGGTATCGAAATCTAGACAAAATAGTCAAGAGGTCGAAAGTAACATTTGTAAACAATCACTTCTAGGGTATTTTTCTGGGATCTTCTTGCTCCCACGAACAAAATACACAGACACAGATACAGGGAGTTATTACCTTCCAGTTTGTAGTGGATATAGATGTTAGCAGCCTGGCATTTCCAGAAAATTTACCTTTTAAGTCATTGTTTACAATAGTTACTTTCAACCTTTTGACGATTTTGTCTAGAAATAGTATTTGCTCCTCGTTGGGCGTTTGAAGCAACAGTTACGGTGGAAAAACCTGTTCGCTGTTTCTACCGACGGTTTGGTAGGAAGTTGTTCTTCGATTATTGATGTTACCAGCTGCAAAATGGGTAGTAGCTGATCGGGAACGCGTATTGTTAACTACCTGTTGTTTAGTGCTCGACTGCAAAATTGCTTTGCGAGTCTTGCATTATCCAAAAATTGATTTATGGTTTTCACCACAATTTGAACACTAATATATTTTTTTATCTTCCTTCATAGGACAGTCGTCCTTAGTGTGCGAGGAATCACCACAATGCATGTATTTATCAATCATATGGCAATTCTTTGTACCGTGACCCTATGCCTGGCACTTACGGCATTTGGTGAGGCTTTGAAAATTTCGTCCAGTCTTCTTGAAATGTTCCCGCTTCATTCGGACATGTAGAAAGCCTTAGGTGACTTGACTTGAAGTGAACTAGATGATAATCGTTTGAAATCCCTTTGCCAGAATCGCCAGGACGGGATTTTCCTTTCATTTTAACTACTTGGACTGGGCTAAATCCAAGTAATTTTGTCAATCCGCCTTTGATCACTTCCGGAGATTCACCACTGGGCAGACCTTTTAAGACAACCTTAAACAGATGTTCAGGTTTGGTGTCATACGAGAAAAAAATGTGGTTCTTCTGAGTAAGATACTCAAGAAGACGTTCGTATCCGTCCGAGGTTTCAGCCTTCAAACGGCATTCACCTTGTCTGAAAATTTGAAGGGAATATTTCATACCTTCAACCAATTTTATGATTTCCTTGCGAAAAGCAAAGAAAATAGAACCGCACGGCATTATGCAGACTGGCCTTAGCAATAATTATTTTCCGCTTTAACTCACATGCGATATGGACCGCAACTCAGTGGAGGTTCGACATCCCTGGTGTATAACAATTTTCCCAAATTTAAGTCAAAATTGGTGCTTTTATATGTCAGTCTGTGATGCTACGCGTGGAATACTTACGGAGGCCAACTTGTTGCACTTCGTTTGACCGACAGATGTAAAGAAAAAAAAAAACGTCTGTTAAAATAAAAGTTTTGTTCCGTGCACTCGCGTCTTTATTGGATCACCAGCAAACCGTCCGAAAACCAATTCTCCAATATTTTCCGTGAACATGTTGGTCCATTCGAGTAGGTATTTTATGATGGTTCGTTGTTGATTTGTGGTGATATTCTGTCGAAAATTCTCGAGTACTTTTTTAAACAGACGTATCTGATTTTGTAAACAAATAGGGGGGCTAAATTTCAGACGTTGAATTCTTGAAACCCTAAGCACAATCATGCAAACTAGAGCCACCAACACAAGGAATAACATTTCTCTAACAAGCTGGTGATGCTACTTTCTGGGAAGATGCCGAGAGCAAATTCCGAACTCCGTTAATTCTTATGTTTTCGTTTACTACTTGTTAATTTTTGGTGCCAGCGGAAAAGAACTGTCCTGTTTTCAAACGATAAAACCATAGCCAAAATGGATGTTGAAAATGATCTTGACTAGCATATGTGTCAAATTAGAAAACAGTGCGTGATCGTTATCAGATAACATCAGACAACATAGTCATATATTCTAATCTCTCTTGTTTAAAATGCCCTCGAATCTTGTCAGTAATGCTTGTTGTAAAACCGAACAGCAAATACCGAAGCTTGTGTGCTTCTGAATACAGACGTTGAACAACAACATTTAGAAGGTTTGATTGAGTTCGCGATTTGGCGAAAAAGCTAAACAGCTTAAAGTCCTACGTTTAACGAGCCAAAGATAGAGGGGAGGCGGAAACTGTTGTGAATCGAGTAGTCCGTGATCAGTAGGCTTAGATAAATCAGATTTGAATAAACTCATTATGTTGTCAACCTTTCTACAATCAAGACCTGTTTTATTACAAAAGTTTATGGGCCCAGAACTTTGGCCGTAATTGTGTGATGTTCTGAAGAGAAAGTTAATTGAAGCGAAGATGACTAATAAAGCCGGAAGTGGATTGGTCGGGGACACCGAAAGGGCAGCAGCAGACGCCAATCCACGACAGGAAGCGGATTGGCGAGTTGTCGTGCTGGAGCTGGACCGAGTGGTGTTTCCTTGACGATGTACCTGGACATTTGTTTCCTGGGCATTTGCGATGATGCCGCAAGAAGGGCAGATCGTGAACGAAGAAACAAAACTACGGGCGTTGTCCACTATATGTCTCAGCTTGGAGAAAATTCATTACAGCTGGGTAATGGACGCCAAAGATGCCAAGGATGCTTGGGACAAACTGAAGGTCGCGTTCGGGATTTATGGGAGGATTGGATTGTTGCAGCAACTGACATCGTTCCGGCTGGACAATATCGACTCTACGGAAGCCTATGTTGATGCGGTAATGTCAACCAGCCACAAGTTAGCTGAAATCAATTTTGCGGTTAGCGACGAATGGCTAGCGTCGATTCTCCTGATGGGACTACCGAAACTCTACGGTCCCTTGGTGATAGGATTGGAGGAGTCTGAACAGGCGCTCCATGTTGATGCTGTTAAATCAAAGATCCTGCAGGATCTGAGGGTCAAGATGGGATCGAAGAGTAGCAGCGAAGAAGGTGCGTTCTACAGTGATCAACATCAACGCAATCGGAAGAATTATTGCCATAAGAAGGGCGATGGTTCCTGCTATAACTGTAAAAGTAGGGCCATTATGCAGCGAACTGTCCAGAACAGCAGCAAGACGGACCGAAGAAAAAGGCCGAGCAATGTGTGCGGTATTTGCAATGGGTGACAACGTTAACAACACGGAATGGTACTTTGATTCTGGTGCCACTACACATATGGCCGAAGTGGACCGGAATTCACATCGAAGCAGGAAGTATCGTATTATATTGGGACAGCGAATAAAAGCAACATGACGGCGAATTCCAGAGGTTCGATGAATCTGGAGTACGTCGAGAGGCCTGTCGAAGTTCAAAAAGTTCTGGATTTTCCTGATCTAGCGGCGAATTTACTATCCGTCAGCAAGATTTGTTCGAAGGGGTTCAACATGACGTTTACCGCAACGGACTGCAAGGTGCTAATGATGAACGGAGAAGTATTTGCGGAGTCGCAGAAGGACGACAGTATAAGCTAAACCTGAAGCAGCAGAAGCCGTTCGTGTGCAACGAGACTGAGAAGTGGCACAGTCGTTTTCGCCATATCAGCATGCAGAATATGATTAAACTGATGCAGATGGCGAACGGTTTCCAGTTGAAGAACGTGGATGAAGTACAATGCGTGGCATGCATTCAAGGGAAGCATGCACGAGATTCGTTTCCTCCTAGCAATACTAGATCGATGGAGTTACTGGAGCTCGTGCACTCGGATTTGTGTGGAACGTTCGAAGTGGCATCGATCGGAGGGAACCGATATTTTATCACCTTTATTGAAGGGGGCGACCCCGGCGTATTTGTTAACATCCATACCTCTCACGCCTAAGTCACGAGTTCGAATCTCACCCCCGGAGAAGTTACGAAAATGCCCAAAAGTGGTGTTTGACTGACTACGATGGGAGATGTACCAGCCCGAGGCTGAAAATCTCGATAATCAAGACAACAAAAAAAACCTTGAAGACGCTTCAAGGAAGGTTTTTATCCAGACGTTCCAAGGATCAAGTGACAGAAGCTTACGAAGAGTTCAAGAGCATGGCTGAGCGACAGACCGGCAAAAAGTTGAAGATACTGCGAAGCGATGATGGACGAGAATACGTGAACGGAACCATAAAAGCGATCATGCGGCGGGATGGAATGCAACATCAAAAAACGTGTCCGTATAGTCCGGAACAGAACGGAACTGCCGAACGCAATAATCGAACGATAATAGAAATGGTGAGCAGTATGCTGAACGAATCAAGCTACCGAAAGAATTGTGGGCTGAGGCGGTGAATACCGTAGTCCAACAAGGGCGTTAGACGGGACAACACCTGAAGTATCGTGGACGGGCAGGAAGTCATTCGTTGGACATCTGAAAATATTTAACGACAGTCTGCTGGATGATCTGACCTCTTACACCGAGGTTCTTTGCAGGCCAGACCGGGATTAATGGATGGAGGCGATGAGTGAGGAGATAGAGGCTCTCTAGCGGAATGAAACTTGGGTGATGGACGATTTGCCGGAAGGGCATAAGGCGATCCGCAACAAGTGGGTCTATAAGACAAAATGTTGAGCGGTACAAGGCCCGCCTCGTTGTGAAAGGGTTTGATGAAGTTTACTCCCCAATTGTGCGATATTCGATGATTCGATTTTTGATGGCGCTTGCAGTCAAGCACGATTTGCAGATTGATCAAATTGATGCGGTCACGGCGTTCCTCCAGAGCGAGCCTGGTGATGAAACGATTTTTATGCATTTTTATTCACAAGTGACCAAGTCAAGGTTTGCAGACTACGCAAGGCGTTGTATGACCTAAAGCAGTCCAGCAGGGTCTGGAACAAACAGCTGGATGCGGCCCTACGATAATGTTGTCTGGAGTAGTCAAATACAGATACGTGCCTGTATTTCAAGCTATTCGGAGGACAGGTGTTGTTCGTTATAATTTAGGTTGACGACTTCCAACTTTTGGAAGATGAAGTAGAAATTGTAAAAATTACTTATGCAGCCGCTTCCAGATAGCCTTCGAATCTCGCGTTACATGGAACGTGGAAAGTAACGGTGGACCAGGAGATATATGGCGATGAGCTGTTGGAGAGTTCCAGATGAAGAATTGCCATCCTGTATCTACACCATTTCAGACCCAAGCGAACGATTGGACAAGTCAATATGTCCGACGTCGACATAGGAACAGAAGGAAATTACCAGGATTTCCTACAAAGAAGCGGTTGGAAGCTTGCTTTGTTTGGCCCTGTCAACTCGACCAGATATTTCCTTCGCAATAAACGCAGTCAGCCAGTATTTCAGCAATCCGGGACGAAGAGCATTGGGATGCGGTCAAACGAATCTTACGATACCTCAAAGCGACTGCTGGCAACCGGCTGGTGTACAAGAACGACGGAAATTCACAAGTAGTAGGCTATACCGATGCAGATTGGGTAGGAGACCCCGATACAAGAAAACCAACAACCAGATATGTCTTTGTTCTGCTGAAGAGGCTCTTTCATGGAGCATGAAGAAGGCAACCGACGGTGGCGGTATCGTCTTCAGACGAAGCTGAACTATATGCGCGACTAATCGACGATACCATATCGCCAAGAATGCATTCGTATGGTCCTAAGACGAAATATAGCAGACAGACTGATACCACTTCGTTCATGACGCACTACACCAGGACATGATCGATCTACAGTATGTGAACATCAACGACCAAGAAGCAGATGGTTTCATCAAGCCTCTTCCACCGATCAAGCTAGCCAAGCAAGAAAGCTAATTGGAATCACGGATTAGGGAGGAGTGTTGTGGATCAAGTAGTCCGTCATCAGGAGGCTTCGATAAATTAGATTTGAAAAAACTCATTACGTTGTGAACCTTTCTACAATCAAGACATGTTTTATTATAAAAGAAGCTGTATGACACAGTTTTCGCCAATAATAAGTACTGCATCATGATGGACGACGAAACATATTCGAAGTTAGACTACCAAGCATTGCCAGGATCGCAATATTACACGATTCGTGAAGATGATGATAATGACAAGTCGGACATATCAGTTTTCACTGAAAAATTTGGCAAACAGACGATGGTCTGGTAAGAAATGTGCTCTTCCAGTAAACTAACGAAGCTGTGCTTTGTAAATGGAGCAATGAATGCAGATATGGACGTCAATCGATGCTTGAAAAAATACCTGTTGCCGCTGATTCGTCTACATGGCAATCCTGTTATATTCAAATAAAATCGTTGCTTATCAATCTGTGCAGAACCTACAAAGCACGTTAGAGGAAAAGTTCGAGAACTTGCCTATACACGAAAAAGTCATCAAAAATCTTTGTTGTGAAACTTATGTAAGAATAAAAGTTGATATAAATAAATATACACATGTTTTCTTTAACGAACTGAAGTTGTACCCTTTCTTTCTGGGACGGTCTCAATTAGTTCACTTTCACTTTTTTTTTCCAAACACTATTTAAAAAAAACTTTGTTGAGCGTATTAGTAGAACCATTGTGATTGGGAAACTGAAATGTTAATTTTAAATTCTCCTAGTTTTCCAATCTATATTAGTTGTCTATAGATAGACTACACCAAAGACCTGAATAAGAATTAATGCTTGGTAGGATTTCTTAGAAGGACAGCTCACATTTAAAAGAGGCAATAATCTCGTACAAAAATATAGACTAATGAGGTGCCAATAAACGGAAAAACAACAAAATTCAAAAGAACTGTTCATATTTAATAGAAGTTTGTTCCAGAAGTTGCAGAAAAGTGATCATTTTACATTGGATAGGTGTAATTGTTCAGAAACAATTAACAATCTAAGCATGCCTAGCCCTGTCATAAATGTATCCTAGAAATATAATAAAACTTTCACTTCATTATCAACCACCAACCAGTAAAGGTGTTCAATTAGTATACTCTGCTAAAAGTAATGACATTCGTGACGCTGATGTTTGGGTTAGTGGCATTTGAGGAACTGGTTCAAAGCCGGTCTTTGCGTTGTGGTTCATATCCATATTTCTCACGCCAAAATAAGTGACTAAGATGGAAACGAATTGAATGAAATTTTCGATTATAAAGCAATAAAAACATTCAACAGTAATTCAATTTGCTTCGCTACATTGGGAAAATGTCATCGTTCTGCTATCAGTACAAGGGAATCACCCAGGTCCGTTTGTTCCGTTTTACGTGAACCAATACAATATGTAGGATCGTTTGTATTCATTACCTAATAAAACAAAATCCTTTTGCTAGAAATGGCCATAGCCAATCCGTTCAAATTGCATTTACATACCGATATATATGAGAAAAATCCACATTGTTCTCTGCCCAAGGCGCATTAGAGTCGACGTTGTCTTGCCGCTGATTCGACGGTCGTATGCTATCTCGGATGTACTGAGTAAATCCACCCGTTCTCTGCTCCCGCCAAGCGGCATGGTTTGCTCGCAGTCCTTCTTTAAATTCGTGGAACCGTCCCGTCCATCCTTGGTAGTCATGTAGCTTGTCCATGGTTGCGTAGTTGCACAATTCTAATGGGTTCTAATCAATTTTGGGATCTTCAGTCGCTTCACTTACGATGCCATGGAATAAGTAACAATTGATAATACACTCATTCTCTCAACTGATTCAAAGTTGGGAAATCCTGTCAAAAAGTGTAATCCAGTGGTAATTGTTGCTGACAGTTTTCAAACACGGCTCTTTGGCATCGTTCATTTCTAATAGGCTTACAGATTTAGTATTAAAAAAAGATCTTCAGTATGCATACTATCATCCAGAAGCGGTTTTCATATTTTTAAGGGACAGCAATGTAAAAAAACTAGTATCAACACTAATTGAATTAACGACTTTTTGTCACCAGTGATCGATGAAAAGAACAAAGCTATGTTTGAAGTTCCTCCATTAGGCTGCATGCGAGCCCATAAATTTAATCACATATAACTCAAACACACGGTTGAACGAATTTTAGATTAGATTTCCAAAAAAATAACTACACTGATTCCTCGAGACGGAAACCCTACAGAGTAGGTCTACATCCAACACGGTTGCGGGTAAAATTTCGAATGAAGCTTGCGAATTCTGTTGGTGCTGATGTATTTTACTTCGCTTTTTTGTCGTTCGCAAGAGCATTATAAACTACTCTCCTCTCCGTTCCGTTCAACGAACTAGGGATGTCTTTGCACTGTAATAACAGGAATACTTTTAATTTTCGGGGGCAACATCAATAAGAGATTTTTTGCACAGACGATGAACAAGTTAAAATTACCCGCTAGGTTTATATTAAAGGGACGCCACTTCTGCCAGACATCATTAAAACTCCTCAACTGGTATTCCTAAAATATAAGCGAAATTTGTATGTGTATATTCCTCATCGATTGACCGAAAATTAAATCAAAATCAATTATACAAACAAAGGTTGACCAAAATTGGTTGTTACGGTATTCATTCCTTCTCAACGAGGAGTCAAAAATCAAATAAAAAAAAGTTGCTTGCCTTTAAAAAATACAAATTCACGCAACTTCACGGTTTCTGATTGTTGTGGAAGTAAACAATGGGTGGTATAATGATACACTCGATTATTGTTTTGGTTGCAGAAATTGTTGACATTAGTTCGTTTTTGTTGTACTGCTATGTTTAGTTAAATAGTGACATGTTAAGTGAAGTGAAGAAAAATCTATTTTCGTGAAACAAAATGCTCCACAAAGTTTTCTCCTGGCTAGGCTAGGAGAACGATTTTTTGCTACTTACAGCATTCGAGTCAATTACGACTGAAACCGGTAAATATGTTTACATCTATTGTGTGATGTTCTTCCCGTAGTCAGCTCTCGCTCGTCCCTCGGGTATTAATTATCTTGAGGCGGCTAAATGCAGTGGTTGTTTCTCCCTGTCCGGTAAATTGAAGTGATTATTGAAATTATGTTTCTCGCTTTCAGTGTATCTTATATCATGAGATTGAAACGTACACTTAAGCTTTAATATTGAAGAGCCAAAGTTATTCAGCTAATTGAATCAAAAACTCAAAATGTTTATAGAAAATCAAAAACGATTCCAGACGTGGATTTAGATGTTCCACAATTATATTCTGATTATTCGTATGCTCATATGAAGTTGAAAAAACGAAACTCGTTGATAGATGTTCAAATTTCAATTTATAAGATGACAATCCACGAGCAATTCAATCACGATTTGTTCTAACCTTTTATTTGTTATTTTAGGTATCAATAGGGGCATAAAGATCTGTTTTAAATAGTGCCTCAAAGATCTTTTCAGGATTAGGTTTAGTATATTCAACATCCTAACTTTGCAAAGTTTGTTTTGTAAAGCAAACTATGCCTCAATAATTTGCATCCACAATAACTACAAACGGTGAACCATAATAAAACAATAAGTTGATGGTAAACATAAATTGAAAAGTCGATGAGCTATAAGCTTGAAACCTCATAGTTAGATAGACTAAAATATGTTATTCATCACTACATTATTCATGTATCCTCATGTGCTAAGATATTTTATGATAATCGATCACTAAGATTTTGGTTTATATATGAAATGTTCGTAAAAAATGTATCACCATCGTTCAAATGCCTGTTGGTGCGATTTTCAATCGTTTTACATGCAAAAAGTGCAAACCTTTTTTTTTTATCAAATTTCAATCCTTTTTTTTTAAATTATATCTTCTTCAATAATTCTTCTTAGGGCTGATGCCAGTTTAGAGGTCAACAAGAGGGGCTATATCTGAAGCATCTTTTGAACATTAATATTTATGAGACACATCATCTCCAAACACCTCTTGTACATATGGCTTGACAACTTTTTCCAAAACTTCCGTTTTATAATATACGGCGATCACTTTAACGTTTTTTTCGATGAAAACCAGTGTTAATTTGCCTCGCTTGAATATTCTTCCCCAAACCATCACTGACGCAGCACTTTGGAATATTCCTATCACTCTCTGGAACAGTTATCGAAAGAGAGACCACAATCTGTCGTTCTGGACATTGTGGGATTATTGCAAGACGAATTAATTTTCGTCGAAAAGATAAATTTCTTCCGCACTGTGCCGCGACAAAAGCAGACTCGTTCTTTCGAGTCGTTTGCTGGAAGGTTCGAAACCCGTGAACCCGCATGCTTCTTGAAAGTCAACCGAGGTCATTTTTGCAGTATATTGTGCATTGACGATCCCGAAACATTCAGATCTGCGGCCGAGCGCTGTGATTTTCGTCTAATCCGTTTCGACCACTTTAAGAACTCGTGCAGTCCGCACCGTACGAGTACGACCCGGATCTCTCCGGTCATCCAACGAGTGGTGTCACGGTACCTTCGATGGTTCGGTACACAAAATCCCGCTTTTCTCCGAGGTTTTTCAAATTTCTTGAAAATAGCGCCCGGGCGCTCACCTTTTCAAAAACTTTTTTATCACCACACAAACCTCCATCACTGGTAAAAGATAAACACCGAATGAAAACAATCGGACAGCAACCTAAAAAGCTTTTGTATAAACATAGTGCAAAACTACACCAACACGTACGTGAAGCCATGTTGATAGTAGCACGATATCATCGCGCGAAAAAGTGCATGAGAGTATATTGGACACGTGTAATTCAAATTTATTTTCGTGTCGAATAAATAAGAATTTATTAACATATGATGATACGTTACTAAATGAACAGATCCCCACATCCACATGCAATTTCGTATATTGGCCACCAGAATGTCATTCGAGTTCCTTGTGAAACCATTATTGTCGATGACAGCCTGCACCTTCGAGGCATGGAGTGGATCAGCTTTCAGTAATGCTTTTTGCGGGTTCTCTGCCTGCTTTTTGGATTTGGCTCAAACAGTTGTTCCTCACGCATTTTCGTTAACACTGGATTTAAGATCTCAAGAAAAATTCTCATCGGTTTGAGATCCGGAAACCAGTGCTGTGCATTTTCATGACGGTTATAAGACTATGACCATCATCTTCTCAAGGATCATCAGAACTCACGAATGATGGTCATATACTGTGTCACCACAAAACAGGTTGATCTCTATTTGACCAAGCTATGACAAAAGCATACATGACTGCTGGAGAATGTGATATGGAAGAGAGTAGGAAAATCAATCACTCACTAATTATCTCTGAGAACGATATGCAAGACATAATATTTTCAGCATAATAGGTGTTAACCCTGGCAACGATTGTCCAATTTTAATTCGGCACCGTTAGATTCGAAACTCACCTCCCGGAGAACACACGGTACCAGTAAAGGCAGGGTTCCCGAAATCCGGGATGCCGGGGCTGTGGTCCGGTACGATACACTATTAGGAAATTTCAATTGATTTTCCGGATCCTTGAATAATTCCCACGAGCTATTTTCATTTTATTGTGGATCATATGCCAACTTGTTTCGGAACGGCCATTCCAATAGATCAGTTCTGAATGGCCATAAACATATTCTTAGAAGGAACTTTCCAATAATATGGGTATCAAAATCAAAATGTCCCCGAACCGGTTACTCTGGAACAGGTCTCCCGGGGTCCTGTTACACAAATACACGCAGAAGGAAACCCTGGCAACATTATAAAGGTGCTCCAGAAGGCTTTTTCAACGTTTTGTTGCTACCTGATAATTTGTCCTCGGAACGGTCATTCGGAACAGGTTCTGCTCAATTTCACGAGGCCATTAACAGAATCAGCCATAAAACAGTGAGAATGAACCTTTGAAGATATTCAATGAATTTTTGAAACCCATATTGCCAGGTTTTCTTCTGAAAATATTCATGGCTACATCGAGGCTCCACGGAAGCTGTGCTGAATGGCAGGTCCAATGACAAATCACTGATGGCCACCAAAATGCTGGCAACATCCTACTGGAGAAATTTCATGAACTTTTCTGCCCGTATTCGTAGGGTTTTCTTCTGAAAATGTTCATGGCCACTGAGGCACCACAAAACCTGTTACAGAATGGCTGCTCCGGGGATAAATCATATATGGCCCATAATGGAATAGACATGGTTTTAAGAATTTTTTCAAAGATATTGATGATGCATTATTCCTGAAATTCAATTGATATTCCTAAATAGTGTCTCCGTGCCGCACCACAAAATCCTGAAACCCGGAACACCGGAAACCAAATGATTCCAAATGGTCATTGTTAAAAGAATTCAAAATCGGTAAATAATCGCCAGAGTTCCAACCATATTTTAACTGGTGGATACCCGGGCAGTTTGTCGAACAGCCTTCGGCCCTCTTGGTACTTTAAGAAATGTTTTATTCAAAAATTCCGCTTCCGTTTTTTACAACATGTCAGTGAATTTCAATTTTAAAAATAATGAAATTCCGTAGTAACACCTTAAAAGGTATTATAAGGGTTAAAGAAAACAACAACTGAACTCTTCCCAAACGTAGCAAGCTCAATCTGCGGCTATACTGCCACTTTGGGACGCGAGGGTCGTCTCCTGATTTTGACGGTAGACTACAGACGCTACGTTAGCGATGACCATCATGATCGTCTGTTCACCAGAGAAGTAAATGACGGTCAATATCCAGTGACGGTATATTTATTCCTGGTGATACGATCGTATCACGTAACACTTGTACAAGATATAGAAAATGAGCGAGAAACGCGAGAGAAAAATATCTCTCGGCTGTTATTTCATGATGATGATGAGAAGTTTGAGAGAGTGAGATGCTCTTCGGTTGCTTTGATTGTCAATTGCAAGAATCTCATTTGTCAATTCTAACGCTGTCAGTACCGTGATGGAGGCTCAGCACTGCCGGAAACTGCGGTGGCCTATTTAGAGTTATTTACATTGTTATCCTTAAGCCATTGCACAGTGGGCAAAAATGGACCCAAAATCCCATTAACTTAGACGGCGCAGGGTAGGAGTCCTTAAAAATAGCTTTTCTCATGAGATAAAATGCGGGAAATCGAATAGCGTTAGTTTCATTGAGGGTCGACCATAGTTAGTGTTCCATTTTGTCCGTTTCCCCCCTTATTTTGCAGACCAACAGAAGGTTTGGTATTTGCCTCTAAACTACGAACTTCACCCGGAGAAATCGAACAATATCCGGCTTGTCTGGGATGCTAAATTCCATGTTGCTCGCTGGTTCCGATTTCTTAACATCTCTTCCGGCGGTGATTAACCGGTTTCGTGAGTGATTGGTATCATGATGCGGAAACATGGATGAGGAAAGCTGACAACGTGCCTTGCGCTTCCTTTTCCTAACCGATCCACCACCTAAAGATCCAGACGTATTCTTGATGGACGTGATGACGTTTAGCGCAGTATGCTCTCCAGCCTTGGCACAATGCATAAAGAAATCGAGATGCTGCGCAGTTTACCGAGCAGTTTCCAGAAGCAGTGAAGGCCACAACTGGGTTTCAAACTCGGTCTCGTTCCACTCCAGCTCTCGCGGACTCCACCGCTGAAGAAACAATACCGTTGCACGACGGCAAGGGTTTTAGGCATCATCTGGTGTTCGAAAGAAGACGTTTTCACCTTTGGACCTCTTTACGTCATGATTTAGTTTCCTACCTGCAGTACTCCGAGACGACCGACTAAGCGGGTTGTTGGCGCCCATCATTATCCAAGGGCAAATCCTGGTTCAAGAACTGTGGCGCGCGAGTCGTGAACGGGTTCAGGAGATAGATGACCATTCTTATGCCAAATGGACAAAGCGATTCCTTCTGCCACATCGAGAAGTTAAAAAATACCCCAATGCTACCTTCGTGATGCACCTCCAGAAGCAGGAGATGCCCATATGGCATACGGTCGTTTGGCATAAAGTGGTTTAGTATAAAGTCAGTTGGCATAATAATAGCTAGAGCTAAGTCACTTTCACTTTTTTTAAACACTATTTTAAAAAAAAAACTTTTTTGAGCGGATTAGTAGAACGATTGTGATTGGGAAACTAGGAGAATTTAAAATTTAACACTTCATTTGATCACTTTTAAAAAAATTAATTTTTTATTTTTTAAAAAGTGATCAAATGAAGTGTTAAATTTTAAATTGAACTTAAGTGATTATTTGCCATAATACCGTTTGGCATAAGTTTTTATCCATTGTAATATTCCCTTCTTATTAAATAAGCTGTCCTTCAAGAATATGGCAAAATATTCATAGGTCATCAGGGTTGAAATTGAAATTTGAAAATCAAATTTTTTCTTCTCTGATGTTGAACAGTGAATTTTTGGATTGACATTGCTTAATTATGTTTGACATAATTCTTTGCAACCGACTGAAACGTAATTGTCACAAATAGGCCAATATGTGAAGTATTTTTAATCTCCTTTATTAGGCTGTTTATTTTTTAAATTTTCTCAATGTTTTTACAATCTATCATATTATTATTATACTAAATAATTTATTTTTCTTTAAAAATTAAATTTATGTACATGAACTAATATTTTTAAATTTTAATTTAATTTTTTTATTTTTGCTTTGTTTTCTACCAAATGATCATTGGTTATCCAACATCTTTTGCCAAATGATATTATGCCAAATAATATCATGCCTAACGATCTTATGCAATATCGGGTAACCCCGACAAAACCAAGCCATTGTCAATTCCCCGACTGAAGTTCCAGGCGTCCGTTCTTGCAATGTGACTTCTTGATTCCGTTGTGACTGTGTTGTCTTTGGATACGATCGGATCACCGAAATTACGAATCGTTTGTTGCGTTTCGGATTGAAGAGATTCTTCAAGAAACAGTTGCGGACCAATTGCGCTGTGTACCAACTCGATCGAACGTGGCAGCTATGCTAAGCAAGTGGGGCAACAGGCAGATTTTAAATAACTTGAAATTAGTAGAAAAATTAGTATTTTCCATTTAATTCCCACTACTTTTGCTTATCTTGACAGATACGCGTATTTCGTCTACAATGTGCAGACTTCTTCATTGTCTTGTACTAATAACTCGACTAGTCGAAGTAGTTTGAACTAAATGGAGAATTCTAATTTTTCTTCTCATTTCTAGTTACAGGTATTCCACTAAACAGCTCAAAATCTCTAGGGTTCAGATTTTAATTTCCAATAGTTCTTGGTTCAAGGGTCCTGACTTTTTAGCTACCTGAACATTACCGAAAACTTAAAGCATGTTCTAACTGTTCCACATTGCAGAAGACTCCAAACCACTAATTGACGTCACTTGAATTTCCCACTGACAAGTGGATCTGCGAACAGTTTGTTTTATTTAGAAATGTCAAGGACGATTTGAATGGCGGGTGGATGAACCGATTGAATTATCAGATTTCCTTGCGCGGCCAGTCTCAACAACCGTTTCACATGCGAACTTGAAAAGGCTGATTGCGTGCTGTGGAGATTGACGCAACGTGAATGCTTTCCCGATGAGATTGCAGCTCTTTCCTGAAATCAAGTACAGCCGCAGGAGAAATGGTCAACGGCAGAAGGAACAAGCGTGCTCTACCGTATAGGACCGTTTTCGGACGAGTACCAAGCTCTACAGATGATATGATTCCATACGATACCCGTTCTCCCATTATCCTACCGAAGAATCATCCAATTACCACCCACGTGTTGAAGGAATATCAACGACGATTTGCACACGGTTTCAAGAAAATAGTCGTCAATGAAACTCGGCAACGTTTTTCGTGCCAAACGCAAGTTATCAAGAAGTCTTCTCAGTAGTTCGTAAATGTCAACCACAAATTCCGAAGATGGTCCCCTTTCTAGTCTAATTCAACGTGGTCCGCAATCAAAATCGCAAAAACGTTGAAAATCGCCAAATCAATCGTGTATGATATGCTTAAACGTTTCAGGGAGCGAAAAGACGTGGATCGAGTGCCTCAAGGTATGCGTCGTAGTGTAACATATGACCGCAAGCTTAACCAGAAGGTTCTGAGAACCGTCAGAAAAAACCCTGGACTATCCGATAATCGGATATCGTTATTATCGAGCCGGAATTATCGGAAATTGTACCAGCAGGTTTTGATGAAGTGTACCAAGAATGCCTGCTCATCGACAATGAAACCTACGTCAAAATCGAAATCGAAATCAATTTTGAAATCGAAATCGACAGCTTCCTGGCCAAAAATTCTACATGGCTACGGCACGAGGAGATGTTCCTGCGAAGTTTAAGTTTGCTTTTATGGACAAACTTTCCAAGAAAAAACAGATGATTTGGCAAGGAATATGCAGTTACGGAGCAAAGACCAAAGTGTTCGTGACGAATAAAACGATGAACTCGAAGCTGTACAAGGAAGAATGCCTCAAAAACCGCGTACTACCTTTCATTAAAGCCCATAAAGGTCCCGTGAAGTTTTGACCTGAGTTGGCGAGTTGCCACTACAGCCGGGAAGTCATCCAGTGGTACCACGATAATAACGTAGATTTCGTCGATAAAAACATAAATCCACCAAACTGCCCGCAGTTCCGGCCCATCGAAAGAGTTTGGGCAATAATGAAGCGGAAGTGGAAAACGGCTCGGGACGCGGCTCAGATGACCAAAATGTGGAACAAATGTGCCAAGGAAGTTGACTCCGGAGGTGTGCAGCGTTTGATGGGAGGAATGAAGATAAAAGTGCGAATTTGCATTAGAAACGTTTTTATGTTTTCTCTAAAGAACATTGAATTAACATTGTTTTGATGTATTAAACTTATTTGTACGTCAATCCGTTACCGAGATACAGATTATTTTATTATTCCAGATTCTAAATGGACATAGCTTTAGAGAGACCTCATCATCATTTATCACAATCACATTTGCCTCCGCCGCTCGTTGTTATGATGTGATCGTTTTGATCAAGACCTGGCTCGGTGATCGTATACCTTCTATCCAAGTATTAGGCCCCGATAATGAGCATTTCCGATGCAACAGAAATCCTAGCAATAACCGAAAATCAATTGGTGGTGATATTTTGATTGCTGTTCGTCGCTGAGCGAAAACGAAAACCACGGAAAGCAATGATTGGAGTTGCCTGTAGCAGATCTGGAGCACTGCTGAATTCATGGATCGTACACTATTTCTATGGGCTGTGCATATTCCTCCCGATCGGACTAGTGATCTAGAACTTATTGAAACCCATTGCCGCGCTAATTGAGAACTAAGCTGCAACAGATAAGTTGCTGGTGCTCGGTGACTTCAACCACACTGTTTTTGTTTCTATCCAGATAGCGAACAATCTGTTCTTCTTGGCATCGCTCTCCCAGATCAACCACGTAGTAGTTGAAAATCACTGCAGCTTAAACCTCTGTTTCGTAGGTGCTCAAGACACCACCGCTCCGTTTATATCTACTGCTCCTGCTCCTTTGGTGCAGCATGTCTGACATCTCTGTGTGCACCGCACACTATGATCATGGAATTGCTGAACAGAAAATTGGATTTGCTTTTTAGTATTTTTATCTGTTTGTTCGATATTGCAAAATTGAAATTGTGAAACAAGCAATTCGAGTGAGTTCCAAGGTTGCCTTATCTGTTAGTTATTATGGAAATTTTAAAGTCATAGATCAGTCGTACGTCAACTTTATATTGCACAAAAGGCGACTATAAGGCTTGAGGGTAACTTGAGTAGTGACGTATTTCCAATATTCATTGTATTTGGCGGTCCTTAGTTTGCTATTGAAGATGAACATTAAAATTGGAACTCAGAATATTGCCAATGCTTTTTGAAAAAGCACATCAAAAAGCATTGCAGTAGTTGGTTTACAGAAAACGGCCTACCACTGACAAACCTTCAGCCAAATTATCGAGCCAATTGGAATGCAATGGTGATAGATAGTTGATGGAAAACCATTTAGAATTCTTAGAGGCACAAATCTTACCTACAAGATAGGTACATATATTGCATATGTATAACTTTTCTCACATATTGCTGCACTGCTCCATACAAGAGATTCAATTTCCTGCACGAAATGTGAAAGGTTTCTGAGATTCATTTTGTTTCAATATTTTCCATACGACAAAGGTTCCGTTACAATATCCTTGATGCGGTTATTGCTTTTCCAGGACAAATTTGAGTATTTCCGAAACTGTAGCTGTAGTTGCCACTGCTTATGAACTTCATTTGAAACTACACAAATATTCATCCGTTGCGAGATATAATACTGAGCAAAATAGAAATTGCATTTCATATCAGCAACACACTGAAGCATCACTTCGAACACAACCAAAACAGAAGCAGCCAACAAAAACCACTTTCACGATATTCACGTCACTACGCGTAACCTCAAGTGCAAGTTTAAGGATTCACTAATTCGTGACAATAGTGTCGCTAGTGACACGATTACTCAAACATGTGTATGTAGGTAACGGTCATGACGCCAAACAAATCTAGTGGGGTGCAAAACCACAAAGAAAATCTAAGTGATGCACAAACGTCGTGCGCCCGTAGCTGATTGAGTGAATGCGTGAAATAATTTCCTTTCCTGTTTGATCATTTCATGTGCGATTAGATAATATAACTATTATGGTATCGATCTCTTACTGATGTAAACTTAGCCAATACCGAACGAAAATAATGCAAACTTTTGGTTTCAATATCTATTCAGTAATCATCCCTTTGTAATAAATATTTACGAGAGAGAGAAGTACATGCATCTTATAGTGTAGAATGCATTCTAAATTTAAACAATGTTCTGTTTGTTGTAGCAGTTAGCATAGCGCGGTTGGGGAAAGCGGATGTACTTTTCTTACTATCTGCAGCTCTGCGGTCGCCTATATAAAAGAAAGCTTAGCAAATTTTCGCGCCTGAGATTCAGCGATCCTAGAAGATTTTATTTTTACAAATCGTGAAAGTCAAGTGCGCAATTCATATCCGTTGATGACCTACTGGGGACATCGTATCATACCGTTGATATGATTTTCGTATTGATCTACTGAACTTGAAATGTTTTCGTGAAGAATAGTGGTGTCGTCAAATAAGGCCTATCTAGTGAACAAACTATTTGGTTATCGATCTAAATAGATTAGAGAAGTTAACAAGTTCATGTATCCCTTATATAATCATCCTGCAAAAATTGAAAAAATCGTTTGCTCGAGCTTTGTGTATTGTGCAAAAATGTTCAAGAAAAAATAAACTGAAAAAATATTCAATCACTAGATTTTGATAGTGGAATTCTGTAGTGGTGAATTTGTCCAACGAAAAAAGAGGAGTTTTAGATTATTGTGATTGAGGTAAGATGCTAGCAAAGAACTGTGTAGCGTGTTAAGATGTTTACTATCTTCGTTGATGAAATGCACTGTGAGATAAACACGATTTGCCTTTTTTTAACAATGCATTGGGCAATGCTTATTTACTATCTAGATATGTGGGTATGAGTCACATGCACATCACAAACTAACTGACAAAGCCATAGACAGTAGTTTGAACTGTAATAAATTTTCAAAGAAAATAACTTAGATAACAATGCATAGCTAGTTGTTGTGATTTGCAGGCTATTTGTGGCGTTTATTATCAACACAAACTGTTTTTCAATTGAACATTTGAGGAGAACGATACTTGGGGAGAACGGAACCGGACATTCATCATCACCCCGAAGCTAGTTATGGGTATATACAGATTTTAGTTCATTTATTTCAAGTACTACAAGACACTTTTCCCCACAGGATTGGATTTCATTCAAGGAGGCAGTGCCGATTACGAAAATGCACTCATTTTGGCTGGGTTCGGAAAGTTCCATTACTTGCTGCTAACAATATGTGGATTAATCTACGCAAATACAGCGGTCGGCATAACAATTATTTCTTTCGTCCTACCGTCGGCGACGTGTGATTTTCAGATGAAGTCAGAAGACAAAGGCTGGTTAACTGCTGCGCCGATGCTTGGTAAGTGGTTTGTAAAGTGTTCAATCAGTCTAGTCCTTGGAAAAATAGCCTTCAAATTCCTTGAATAACAATGATATAGGGTTGTTGCCAACCGATTCAAATATGATTATTGCCAATAATTTAGATCATTTAGACTTTTAACATAATACAAGGCTGTTTTGAAAAGTATATACAAGGAAAATGTCATCAAGATAGCCTTGAATCGTGTTACAACGCTGTTGTATGAACTAAGCATAATGATTTGTTTATACTACAGCGTTGTAATATAATACAAGGCTATCTTGATGGCATTTTCCTTGTTGGTAATTTTCAAAACACCCTTGTATTATGTTAACTCTGTAGTCTGAACAAAGCTGAACTGTCGTTCTACAGGGTTGGACATAAATTAAGCAGCTGGGTGGAAGAATTGGAATTTCTGATGTTTTATTGAGAATCAATTTTTTTTTCCCTTTATTAAGGTGACTTTTAGCCACCTGGGCTAGTTCGTCACCGGAATATTGGGAATCAATAGTGGCATACTGCTTTACTGTAAATATCAGCACTTACAACAAGTAATCTAACAGCCATCCAGTCCAACCCGAAGCGTTAGCCAGATTTCACGAAGCAAGAGTAAATCAGCAGCTCGAAAAGCGAGCAATCTTTTTTGGACACTGCGTGATAGCCGGCAAAGAAAAATATTTTCGGTAACGATCGCAGCAAGTCGTGCCTTGCACCTGACGTGTTTTGTTTTTGTTGCGTCGTTTTCGCGAAAACAAATGGAACAATTATTCGTAATTTAACTCAAACTAACAGTGGAATGACAAAATACCCTCGTGCTTTGTGTGAGACGTAGTGAATACAATTGATTCTCACCCGAAATATGTGAATGTCGGTAGTATTTCCCTGTTTTTTTTTGTTTTTTTTTATTTGTGCTTCGAACTCGCATGCGGAAGGAGAGTACCATCAGCTTAGTTCTGTTTATTAGTGGTAATATTTTGACCTGAGATCGAATTTCTCACTCAGGTAGGTGAAAACCATGCTCTCTCTCAAGCAGGTTGTCGATGAGTGGCGCACCGTTCACTTTTTCATCTCTCCTTTTTCGCCGATAATTCATTTGCTGGTCAGAAGAAAAAAACGAAGACAACGCGATGGATTCACGGATAGCCTCGAAGATGCTTCCGAAGAACATGCAAAATTCTACAGCGAGAGATCAGCTGACATAAAGCTACCCTTCATCGTTTTAGAAGGCAAATGCAGCAGCTAAACGAAAGCGCATTGATGTTTCGCCCGACACCGACGATGTTAACCACATCGACATAACCCTAAATGGACTCCTGTGATCGTCCGCTCGCCATAGGAAATGGTGCTTCGACTTACTATGCGGAGCTGGAAAGATCCCTACAGACCGTAGATGAACATGGCCTGACTGGTTTCTTTGATCAGATGAAGGCATGCGATATCGACATGCGATATATACGACCTAGCGACATGGTATACTGCGTATTCTGAAGCGGACGACGTCATCCTTGTACTGCGAGGACCAAAAATTGAAGCTGTATACTGTAAACTGCAGGCCACCGCCAAGGCTCTGGACAAATGGTAAATAACTAGCGTAGGCTATTGGTGTGTCAGCAACAAAGTCGCATCTTTTTTATTGTCGATATTGCCGAATGACATCGTGATCCGGCACATGATATTATCATCGATCAAGGTCCCTTCCCAAAGATCAACCAATTGATAATCCTGGGAGTAATTTTTGACAGAACGTTAACCTACCAACCTCACTGCCAAACTTTGAAAAAAAGCGTGTGAGTCTCGATTAAGGATCCTGCATATCATTGGTTCCCAACTCCCACGTAGCACTCGAACAATTCTTTTGCAGGTTGGATCGGTCCTTATCATCGCCAAATTAATGTATGGAATTCGACTTATTAGTCGAGAAGGACCGACAACCTTCGCTCCTGCTTACAACAAAATGGTCCGAAGCGCTTCCGGAGCATTTGTAACCACCCCGGTAAACTCGATTATGGCCGAAGCTGGAACCATGCAATTCGAACTGCTAGCAGCACAATCCACAGCGAGAATAGCTATGCGACTACTGCCGAAGAATCGTCGTGACATCGCTCTTGCTCTGAGTTCAACAGGTCGTCTAAGCGCTTGATTGACTTAACAGGTGCAATGCTCTTTACTGTGGTCAGCTCGTGTGGCACAGCGACATGAAAACCATCGATTGTGTAGGACGGATAAAGTGAGACCAGTTGTCAAGCAGTTACTTTCAACTCAGTTTCGTAGATCAACGGTCATCTAAACAGAAACGGTAGCAGTCGCGTTCCATACCAATAACTTAAAAGAAACGCATAGTCTCAGGCATCTTCAGAGAAACGAGCTAACAGAAGATGATAAGTGAAGAAAACCGAAGAGGGAAGAATATGATAAGTAAATGAACACAAACAACCAATGGTTAAAATGATAAGAGACGCTGAAAAAGTAAAGACAATTGAGAAGATAAGCAGAATGAGAAAGTTTCAAATAGAGCAGATGCAACAAAACAAGCAGAAAAGTGGATCAAACACAAAAACAGTAATTTGCGAGAACCAGTGGAAATCCAATGTAATAAGCGAGATAGAAGATAAATAAGTTAGAGCGCTTTAATAAAAGTAAAACATATGCAGAGAAGGTTAAAATGGACGCTGATATGACAAGTAAAATGTTTCAAATATAACAAAAGTAGACGGAATGAGAAAGAAAAGTGAAAAATAAATCGTGTAAACATGACAAGCGTAAACAGTGTTACTAGAGACAAAACTCGAAGACATGTAGAGTAGGACGAAGATAATCGAAACAGGTAGAAGAAAGATGGAAAATCTCGGCTTCCATTGGAGATGTGAAAATCAAATATCATTGAACATTTCGATATGAATGTGACCGTAATAGACCTCAGAACCTGGTGTCCATTGGATGAATCGCATCAATAAATATTCATATGCTTTGCTGAATATGTGAATGCTAGCTGTTAAGTCCAATTCAATACATGTAGTCAATCTCAGTACATTGAAATCAATATGACTTCTATGGTATAAGTGAAGTTGATCGCTTCTTTATTCAAAACATTGCAATATGTATTGATTTATCTGTTTATGAATAAGCCACACTCCGTCTCTTAACATGAGACTATACCCTCAGTGAGAAGACGAAGTGTGACTGTACATTTATTCCCAATGAAGTTTAGATTTCTAATTTTCCGATATTTTCGACAGGCATGGTCATTGGTTCATATTTCTGGGGGTGCTTAGCCGATACCAAAGGAAGACGTATTGTGTTGATTGCTGCCCTACTACTCGACGGCTTTGCAGGACTACTTTCATCAATAACACACATCTTTGGACTATTCATGCTGCTAAGGTTCATCAATGGTTTCGCGTAAGTACAAATTTCCCCGGACTTTATATTGCATTAAATTTTTTGTATTAAGAAGAGTTTATCAGTGGATAAGACAACACTGAGAAAAAGTAAATCAGTGTCTCGGTAGAATATTCGAACATAAGAATTTAATTCTGCCGTTTGAGCCTGCGAATCTTTTTATTTTGCGATGAGTTGCATAGGTTTTGCTATTATCTCCTGCAATTATGTATTACATATATGTTTTACATATATTAATTATTTCTAATAAAACTCTCATATTCAAATGTTTAAATGTCGTTAACATCCATACCTCTCACGCCAAAGTCACGAGTTTAAATCTCATCAATGCTCACAGAAACTATCTTAAAGATTTTGGAGTGACTGCCATAGGAAACACCCCAGCGCGAAGCTGGAAATCTCGATCATGATGAAATAAAAAAACGAGTCATAAAATGTATACATCATAAATAGAATCGAAATTTTTGCCTAAAAATTTACATGATTAGTTTGTGCATCTTAAAAAAATCAAACTAGATTCATTTCAACATTCAAAATTTAAAGTACATTCTACACAAATTCGGTTTTGCCATATTTTCTTTTCAGCAGACTATTGCGGGGTATAATTTGAAAAAAAAAATGAGGCTCATATGCCATTTAGAAAAATAAATGTTGAGCTAAAACATCGTGACTTAAGGTATGAAAAGCGAGATTTTCAGCCTCCCGTTGTTATCACTCAAATGATGTTTTTGAGTATGTAGCTTACTTGTCTAGCCGTGAGTTTCTGAGGTATGGAAGTTTACCACTACGTCAAGGTCGCCCTAGAATTAATAGATGTGTTAAGTTTCATGCAGATCGCGAGTCTTGTATGATTATGATATTTTCTGGCGTTTTTTCTTATATGCTCTCTATTTTAATAAATATTGTTTGTTTATTTTATTTGACAGGATAACAGGCGCTATGGGTATATGTTTTCCATACCTAGGTGAATTTCAATCCACAAAATATCGAGAAAAGGTTAGTACAGTGAATGTATGGCTATAGTTGTTAATGTCTCTACCCTGAATGGTCTAATGTTTATTCAATGTAATGATTTTCACTGTGGGGTCTCAGCAATGGCACCATGTATCCCATTGATTTCGTATATTTGGTTTAGTAAGCTCAGCTTAAACGTCGACTGTATTTTTGAATGTTTTAAATCTGACGCATATGGGAAACTATTAATTCGACAAAGATTTTACATTAGGGCCTAACTGACAAACGTAAACAATGGCTTCTTCGAATCAATCCACCATGGTCATTTCGAAGAGAAAGAGCTCACCTATCCAATAGAATTGGAAGCTTACATGGAAAGCCTTTGTGCCACGAGAAATTTACGGAAAAAAACATTGTTTACGTTTTTCAGTTAGGCCCTATTGAAAAATACTTGTGGAATTATCGGTAAGCATTCATTCAAGAAGGCTAAAAGTCAACAGAATAAGGAACAAGAAAAATGTAAAAAGTTTATGATGTTGAAGGAGATGTTCGCTCATCACCATGAGGCACCAAGAGTGAACAACAATGTTTTTGGCTAGAATTGAAAGATATGAAGAGAAGGTTTTGATAGTTCCGCTAGTGTGCGGCAGGCTCGGAAACATAGCAGATGTTTTAGGAAAATTGAGCGAAAAGGGCATGTGTACAGTGGTACTCGAACCAACGACATTTTTGCCTAACATCCCACTGCGGGGTAGGTTAAAGCACGGACTAAGTCCGCCACTTCAACAGGCAAAAATGTCCGGTTGGAAGACGCTCATGTACCACTGTGGCTTGTATAGTTATTCTAGCGATCTATTGTGTGCACTCTGTTTACTGATGCGCACATGGGAGAGGAACTCTCTCCTTTTTTTGGGTTTGTTTTGATTCGCACCGACTGACGATCACTAAAGTTTTTCTCGTCGTCTCCAACGTAGAGACCTCGGAGAGAAACACCGTGAAGCGATGCGATACTGGTCCCCACCAGTATAATTAACTGGTTGACTTTACCCATATTTGAGTAAATTTGTTTGGGAAAAAATACTCAAATATGGGTAAGCAGTAACGTAGCCATAAATGGGTATGTGCACTTTTCGCGATTATGGGTATTTTACCCTTATTTGGGTAAACAGATCTTAGCGAGTTGGTCAACAACCTGTCGATAACCATAGCATTCCCCGGCCCAACACTGCTTTCTGTCCTATGTTGTACAGATTAGTTGCCCACACTAAACCAACAATTTACCCGACATCAATCTGACATTAGTTTAAAAAAAACTATAAGGGACAGCCCAATGGGGTTGTACGCAAAGTTGACGTAGGACTACGTAACTATTTCGATATAATCTACATATATATCTATGCATATACATGTACATCATATCGTGATATGACTACCAACTGGATCATACATATTTCCCTCCAGATTTGATAAATTTGCCACGAGCTTGGCACGACTGCATTAAAAAGCACGACTGCATTAAAAAGCCACTTGCTTGCGACAGCCGCTGAGTCATCATTCTAGCTGGTTGCTCGCCCGCGTACTTTTCTGCAGGGTACTTGCAACCGTCAGCTGTCAGAGCAGTACTGGACCATTGCCGCTCTGCGCAGCTCCATGGCTGCCGAGCGAATGAAGAAAATTTGAAGGTGTCCCTGTTTTATATCGTGCACTGCTGCATGTGAGACGTTCCTTACTTAAATTTGAAGTCTGTGATAGGAAAGTACTGTGTATTTAGTAAATTTACTCTGAAAAATCGGCATTATAAGACATCACCTTATATTTGCGTTAATTTCAATAGTTGAATGTTAAAAATCAATAGTTTTTATTATTTAAATCGAAGCGTAGAAAATGTTCCGATCGATTGGTGCAAACATTTTGAAAATCAATCGTGGAATGACTTAGTTATCAACGTTCAAAACCTATATATTTTTCGTGACGCTCCAAATTTTCGCAATTCGAACGTGTACCCCAGTATTGAAAACACAGACGTAGTCCTACGTCAAAAGATTAACTTTATTACCTGTTCGGATCAAATGAAATCGTTGAAGCGAAATGCTTCAAATAAATATTTTTTATCGTTAGGATAGAATAAGAGGAAATAAATTGAACATACAGATAGTTTTTTTTTCTTCTGTAGACAGATTTCGTGTTTATTGTATTTATGTTTGATTTTAACCTCTATAGTTGTCCAATTATATATCTTCTCTGTTTGTATTATACTATTGGGATATGTTTCACTAAATTTATGCACATTATTCCGTACCTACAGTTTCATTAGAATATGTTAATTTAATCTACAAAACCAAATATAGCTGTTGAGTACAATTTTAGAATAATCTATTTTTCTCGCACTTTGATAATAAGCTTGATTTAAGTATTCTCACTGAGAAGTTAATCAATTATTATATCACAATCAAGTTGCTACAACCAATATTGATCGATCTGTGTTGCTTGGGTATTGTGTATTTTCTTTATCTTCTTCTACTACTTATTTTGTGTGTTTTTGATTGAATTGAGTTTTGAAATGTGAAAATGCATACTAATTGGTTCTGCAACTACAGTGACATTAAAAGCAAAATATTCATAATGGAAATCATTACTGAACAAGTTCATTCGTGCCGGATCTAAATCATTAGCGCCGGTTTTTATTATTCCGATTTTCTGCCTCGGGAGATAGATTTCCCATCGTAGTCGCTTAACCACATTTAGGGTATTTTTTTTGTGGCTTGTCCAGGGGTGAGATTTCAACTCGGGACATTGACATGCTAAGTAAGGATAATAACCAGTACTCCACGGTTGTCCCTAGTAGCTCCGGTCAATAATAAAAACCGAATCATACTATGGAGTAAAATCAAGATTTTTGCTTTTTGACTGACGGTAAGAAAGTTTGGAAAATTTGACTTAGAAATTCATGTGATCTTGCGGATTTTTTTTACCCATATTAAACGACTTTTTTCATTTTTAGTTCCGTGTACTAGTTTTATTTAATCTTAAAAAATGACTTCAAAACTAATATTTTATTTCTTTATTTTGTCAGGTTCTTTGTTGGATGGAAATGTTCTGGACAGTGGGTAGGTATCATGAAATATAGATACTAATTTAGAATAACTTTTGGAGAGAAAATTACTTAAAAGACCTAAACCATGTCTTTAATGCCAATTCTCTCGTAATTGATAAAGTTAGATTTATTTCAACTCGCGGTACGAAACCTCATATGTTAATTCACTGGTAGAACTATAGCTTTAGTTTCTTAAGACCGGTACAACTGCTTCATTTCTCCAGGTAGCATCTTTTTTTTTTTTTTAAATAATCATTTATTTGTACAGGCTCAATCGAATTAACTTTACAGAGCCAAATTTTCATATTTTTATACATCATTTATCTTAAAACTAAAGTTAGGAGGATAGAGCCGATTACTCGCGGCCGTCTCGAGGTTAATAGGAATAACAAATTACGGATGGGAAGGAGGGTGGGAATTTAAAGTATGGTTACATAACACATTAAATTTGAATTCAAAATTATCTAAACACTAACTATACAACTTATGGTTTTCTTTTGACTTGAACATTTCTTGAAAAAGAAAAAAAACACACATACACGTATAAAAAAAAACTTATTCTAAACATACAGGTTAAACTAACTACAATCTAATGCTAATGTTAGTCAAAAACACATAAATGAGTTTCATGTACTCCAAATCACGTACAGCCAAAATATCTCGAATTGGCACATTGGGTTGTCTACCTCGAGCCCGAAGGGAATCATAAAGCTCAGATCTGACTCCAGAATGCTCAGCACAAGACCAAATAACGTGATCTGCGTCCTGATAGCCTTGTCCACACTCACAGAGATTGCTGTCGCTCAGCCCAACCCGGTATAAATGAGCGTTCAAAGAATAATGATTGGACATGAGGCGAGACATGACACGAATGAAGTCTCGACCCACATCCATCCCGCTAAACCAAGATTTCTTCGACACCTTTGGGATGATAGAATGTTGCCATCGCCCCAAATCTCCTTTACTCCATTTATACTGCCAGCTGACGAGTGACTGTTGACGAAAAATAGGAAAAAATTCGTTGAAGGCGATTTGTAGATCACAAATATCGCCTTCCATAGCGCCCACCTTTGCAAGCGAGTCCGCTTTCTCATTGCCCGAATTGAACAATGAGATGGGACCCATACAAAGGTGATGATAAAATAACGCGAAGATAAAGCACTTAGAAGCTCCTGTATTTTCATGAGAAAATACGAGGAGTGCTTTACCGGCCTCAATGAGCGAATAGCCTCTATAGAACTGAGACTATCAGTGAAAATGAAGTACTGATCCGGTGATAATGAGGCAAAATTTCTAGCGTAAAATGTATTGCCGCTAATTCAGCGACATATACGGAACAAGGAGCTTGAAGTTTACGGTTGGCGCTATAAATTTCATTAAATATTCCAAAGCCTGCTGACTCCTCTATCAATGATCCGTCAGTGAAGAACGATTTAGTGGAATCAACTTGGCCAAACTTTGCAGCAAATATCACCGGAGCAATCATAGGACGATGATGCTCTGGGATTCCACGAAGCTCCTGCTTCATGGATAAATCAAAATGAACCGAATTGTCGAAATCGGAGAAGCAAACACGATTGGAAATGTTCGGCGAAGGGCTGACATCCTGTGTTATGTACAAATGGTACAAGGTCATGAAACGGGTTTGCGGATTCAACTCAAGGAGCTTCTCAAAATGTTCGATTACCTGAGGGTTCATAACTTCACACCTGGTGAGGAGCCGGAGAAATAATTCTGTAAACCGATCCGAGAGTGGCAACATGCCAGCCAGCACTTCAAGACTCATGGTGTGAGTCGAGTGCATGCAACCTAACGCGATACGAAGACACCGATACTGAATACGTTCCAGTTTAATGAAGTGCGACCGAGCCGCTGACTGAAAACAAAAACTACCGTATTCCATAACCGACAAAATCGTTGTCCGGTACAACGTTAGAAGATCTTGTGGATGAGCTCCCCACCAGGTCCCGGTAATTGTGCAGAGAAAGTTGATCCTTGGCTGGCACTTTCGCTTCACATACTCAATATGGGATCTCCAGGTGCACTTAGAATCGAACCAGACCCCAAGATATTTAAATGACATAGAATGAGTTATCGGCTTACCCCAAATTTGAAGCTTCGGTTGTGCAGGGTTATGCTTCCTTGAAAAAACTACTAACTCAGTTTTCTCCGTAGAGAATTCGATACCTAGCTCTAGAGCCCAAGTAGACAAATTGTCTAAGGTATCCTGTAAGGGTCCTTGCAGATCGACCCCATTGGGTCCCGTGACAGACACTACGCCGTCATCTGCAAGTTGTCTCAACGTACAATTGTCACTTAGACAACCGTCAATGTCTTTGACATAAAAATTATGCAAAAGGGGGCTTAAACATGATCCCTGGGGGAGACTCATGTAGCTAAATCGTGAAGCTGTAGAGGTTCCATGAGAGAAGCTCATATGTTTCTCTGACAGCAAATTGTACAAAAAATTATTCATTAATGGTGAAAAGCCACAAGCGTGGAGTTTATCTGAAAGAACTTCAACAGATACTGAATCAAAGGTAGCATCTTGGAAAAGTTGAATTTTCTGTATGTTTTTGGTAGTGCATCTGATGATGCCCACGCTCAACTAAACCCATTAACCCAATGGACGAATCCAATTCGAAAAAAGAAGAACATTGAAGAACTCCAGATGCTGCTACTAATCCACTCCATTTCTTCGTCGATGCTTCCTCCGTTGCGTATGGAGCTTACTGTTTTGTCCGCACAGAAGCTGTAGAAAGTGTACAAGTCCGCTCGTTGACGTTGAAGTCAAAGCTCGCCCACTGTACCACTCCTTCGCTAGACTAGAGCTCTGTTCAGCATATCTGGCACCAATAAGGTGGAGACCTCGCTAAAGATCACCACTACCGCCTATTTCTGGTCCAATTCCAGCACCGTGCTTCAGTGGCTGTGTACCACTCAAACCCACTGAAAAATATTCGACCGCAGGTCGAAGATCCAGATCACCACAATCATAAACCACTGGAGGCTTATAGCTGATTCCAAAAATCCCACCGCAGATATTCGCGTGGATTCAACCCAACGGTCATCATCAACTGCCTGAATGTTGTCCGAAGACCATCATCGGCCAAGAGAACTCCCCCGCAGCGTCCGAAGAAGGGCGTAAGGCGCTGGTTGTGGCAATGACCACCACACAAGCAGATTATTGTGGAGATCTGTTTTCTCGTTACAATCGCTAAAACAAGTTCCGTCATGTGGTTGTATTCTGCGGCCGCTACATTCAACAATTGAAGGGGCGAATAGAGTTGCTTACGTTGGCCATTAGTGGCCGAGTGATTGCATCGTCCATCGTACCACTCCCAACTTCCGAGCTCTCAACCGTTTAGCACCGAAGGAAACATTTGCTGCGGAGTTATCGGATCTCGCGAATGGCGAACGTGACGTCAGGACATCATCGTTGACGTGGCTGAAACCGTTCGTGGATGAAGACGGAACTTTTCGTGTCGGTGATCTTATGCATAACGCTGCATTATCCGTCGCACACAAACACCCGACCGTTCTGTCCGCCAAACATGCGCAGTCTGCCCTGCTGGCTAGCAGTCTTCAAGTTCGTCTACCGACTGTGGACATCTTTACGTAGCAGTCAGCAGTCAGAAACCAAGGTCCCGCAGAAGTCTACGTGGTCGTATTTGTCTGCTTCTCGACCAAGGTGGTCCACATCGAGCAAGTGAGTGAGCAGTCAAATCGGCATAGAAACACCTACTAAAAGTAGTCGGTAATGTCAACCTTGCCTACAAGGTTCTGCTTGGCTCAAGACGAGATGTGTCTAAATTCTCGACCCAAACGATCTAGACGTCTTGACCTCACTTCCATGTCGGAAGCAATCTTCAAGCGGTTCCGGAATCCAACTGGAAGGAGGCCGCCGGCAACCGTTTGAACCACTGGAATCTCTCCCAGAAGCATCTGCAGCAGATCTGGTCCCGCTCGAACCCCGAGTACTTGCAACAGCGTGTAACCAATGTGGGGACGTGGGAAAAATTATCAAGCCCCACTCCGGGAAGGATGGCATCGTCCGTGAAGTGACCCCTCAAGGCAGCGAATGCGAAAGAGGTCCTGCGCGTTGTAGCTCGTGTTGCTCTGCCTCCGACTCTGGGAACTACATAACAGAAACCATGTCTAATATTTTACCATTCCCCCGTAAGATCTACCTGGTCATTTTCTTTGTTCCCAGTAATTTACTATGTCCACTCTGCACCGTTCATCACCTGGATGAACCTGATCGAACTTATGAATTCGATTGCCAACCGGCTTGGTAGCAACCAGCCTGCCAGCGTGAACGAACATTGTCAATTAACTACATCCCTTCATGCCACGAACTAATTAATTTTGAAACAATCATGTTTCAAGGTGGCTGGAATGTTGAAGATCATACCTTGTGTATTATACTTTTCAGTTGTGTATTGAATGGATTCAGTCCAAGGTCGTGTTTTAAAATACTCCTGATCGTTGACTGCAACAGTTCCAGTTCTTTGGCCATCTTTCGGCCAGACTTACCAGGATTCCGCCGAATTCCCTCTCTCACTCGTTTGACGGCTTCCGGAAACCTGACAGTGCATTTACGTTCAGGTCTGGGAGGTATTTTCCAAGAATCGTTTTCTTAGCGTAGCGTTTGAGGGTGAAAAAGATGAATCTTTTTATTCTTTAAAAAGTACACGGTCTGAAATGTTTCAAAAACTTACTTATCGCGAGATCACTTTTCACGTCCATGATTACCGCGAGTCTCAATGGAATGATAATTCAAAATAAACGTGTAAATTATGTTGACATTTGAATACACTCTAGTAAAAGTATTTGTACACGACACTGAATAAAATCTGCACATTGTAGACGAATTATGCGTATCTGTCAAGATACGTAAAGGTAGTCCATAAAGGTAGTTGGAATTAAATGGAAATTACTAATCTTTCCTCTCATTTTCTAGTAACAATATATGCTTATGTTAATATTGTACCACCAATAACACATTTTCACACGATAATAATTTACTTTCTCTTTTGAAGGTATCATTTTGCTTCCCCTTATTGCCTGGTTCTTGATTCCACTTACCTTCCGAGTCAGCTACGAATGGATGATAGGAAGTAACCAGTTCACCTGGACCTTCAGTAGCTGGAATCTGTTCGTCGCAGTATGTGCTTTACCCAGGTAAGTCGATTCGATTCTGGCGATAATTTAGATAATCATAAATTCTCCTGTTCTCTATATTTCAGCCTTATTCTTGGAGCAGTTCTGCACATGTTCCCCGAAAGCCCCAAATTCTTGATTGAATGTGGCGAAACAGATTTAGCTCTGGAAATTATAAAGGATATATATGAAACAAACTCTGGGCGTGACCGATCAGAATATCCGGTGAGCTTATCTGTTGATGATCCTATGACCTTCAATCAAATAAACATTATTGTTAAATAATTTTAAAATTCATCGTTTCTTAAAATTACAGGTAGAGGTTTTGAAAAGAAGTGAAAAAATGAACAGCGTAATGGAAACGCATAATAGGTCAATACGTACATTGAGCATGCGGAAGCCAAATCATCTCAAGATATTGTTCGGGGAAATTTGGGACCAGACTAAGGCCCTTTGTAAAAAACCACATCTCAAGAATACAATACTTACGTGTATCATACAGTTTGGCATTACAAGCAGTTATTATACGCTCATGATTTGGTTTCCGGAACTTTTCGACCGTTTCGAGGAGTATGAGAAGAGGTTCCCCGATACTCCGGCTTCGGTATGTGACGTGTCGTCGATCGTGCTGGACAATGTAAATGGAACCTTGGTGGATGATTTCTGTGGTGGCTCAATCGATACAAGTGTCTACTTACATACACTTTTCATTGGATTTGCTTGTATCCCGACTAGCTTCTGGCTGCCTTTGTGCGTTCATCGATTGGGTGCCAAATTTTTCTTAAGTACTTTTCGCTCAAATTTAGTGGGTGTTGTTGTTTCATATTTTCAATGTTTTCCTGTTTATTTCCAGTATCCAGCTTACTGCTGGCAGGAGCCGTTACTGTGGGACTATATTTTGTTATGAACTCCAAGCAGAACCTGGTGCTTTCGTGTGTATTTGAGGCATTGACATCCATGGCCATTAGCACGGTTTACTGTGTGATGGTGGATCTATTTCCAACTAATTTAAGGTTATTCGCAACGAAAAAATATCCATTTATATGGCTGCAAAATCATTGTTGAATTTCTTTCCAGGGTGATGGCAGCTGCTTTATCTCTAACGTTCGGACGAGGAGGAGCATTGGTAGGAAATTTACTGTTTGGTTACCTCATAGATCTGAACTGCGTTGTTCCAGTTGTGATATTCTCGATTATGTTATTTAGTAAGTATCAACATAAGCCTTTAATTCATATTTCCGTTAGTTTCTTTATGCTTTTGTTCTATTTCAACATTTGACATTAAAATAACATCCTTTATCATTAAGATAACGAAATAGTTTTACAGATATTTTTTTTAAATATGTTCTTCACTTTGGGTCAATTGATGTATTACTTTGTTATTTTAGTAATCTGTCCTACCTAGTAGCTTTTATTGGCGTAATTTGTGTGCCTGTTCAGCAGCCCTCAATAAAATGTGTTAAATTTCGGATTTTTGTTAAAATTCAAATTGTCATAACTTCTTTGAAAACGTGCGCAGAAATTGCGTAAGTTTCACAAAATATACCAAATTAATAAACTGAAACACTTGTCTACCAATACTTTGTTTTCAAGTAGGAGGGATTGCGACGGAAGTGATAGAATTAATTTGGGCATACTTAGATATTTTATTTAAAAACAAGTTCCTAAGTTCTTGAAGACTTTCAGTTTTTTTTCGTATTTTACACCTTTGTTATAAATGAAATATTTTAGTTTTATTGTTAAGCTTTTAAAAACTTCTAAGAGGTATTCTAAAACTAGTAATTATTTATTTGTTATCAAAATTACTGTAGTCACATGATCAAATCCCATTAAGGTTATTGTGAATATCTTCCGATGGAGATTGCCTACGCATCAACTTAAAACTCAATGTTACCTCGTCATACTATTGGTGGTTCAAAGTATCGTTCCAGTTCAACCCCACTCATTGGATTTCAAATCTCGTTCTGAATTTGAGCTAGTTGGTAGTGAACCAATTGACCAGACCTCTTGGCATAAGAGCGACCCAGGCGTGGTGGTTAACATCCAAACCTCTCACGTCAAAGTCATGAGTTCAAATCTCACCTCCGGATAGGTTGCGAAAAACACGCAAAGAGGTGTTTTAGTAACTAAGACAGGAGATGAAACAGACCCAGGCTGAAAATCTTGATAATACAGAAACAGACAGCGTCCAACTCACATATCAAAAGCTCGATTCCCAATATAGTCGAATGTCTCTTCTCTTCTGAAATTCGTTTGACTAGCCTAGAGCATAAACCTGTTGTTCCTTGCCACACACATATTGTTCGAGGTTTCAGATCAGGTTCACAGGGAATGGGTTTTCGGTAGAAAATATCTTGAGACTACAAGTCGAGTTGATGATTGAACTACTAATGCAGATAATATTTATTTCACCATGTTCTTGTTGAACTCGCCAATCAGGTGCAACTCCCGGTGGCGAGGGTCCACTGGTGCGAAGCCAATGACTGGACTACAACAACAACATGGTTGCTATCTAAAATACATAGCAACGAAATGATGTTGCATTTTCACCGATTGCTTCGATTCTTCATCACTCCTCCTCAACACCATTTGGTAGAATTCCAATGGCTTCTCGTAGTTGTCACAATTTCACTGCACCACTGCAAGTCCGCCGCTGCAAGTGTGACACATCTCTGGTTGCCCTCGTTGACCACAATAGGCAAAACCAGATGTTCACCCAAATCATCTACCAATCAAGCAGTTCCTGCAAGCATTCGGCTAGTGCGATGTACTCCGTTTCAGTGCTGGAAAGGGACACACACGCTTGCTTCTTGCTTCCCCAGCCAACGAGTCCGCCACCGAACTTGAAAATTTAGCCAGTATTGGGTTTCCTGTTGTCTACTTTACCTGCTCAGTCTGCGTCCACGAAACACTCCACTTGAAGGTTGCTACCACCAGCCAGATGTAGCACGTGGCCAGCCGCTTCGCTTCGTTCCAATCCGCCGTTGGTGGTTTGGTGAATCTCCGCTCGAGAATGGAAGTCGATATCGGGGCATGTATTGACCGCGATGTACAACAAAGCTCCGACCAGACTTTGTTACTGTTGTCCATCTGCCAATGCGTCGCTATCCTCCTTGTTCGAGGTTTTCGCCTTGGCCTATTCTTTCTTCTTCTCGGCATTACCGCTGTTATCCGCCAGATACACCTTGCAATTTCGCTTTCTGTGCCCCGGTTTACCGCAATGATAACACAATACACTTTTCTGTGACACACAATTTCCGCCCATTTGTAGCACTTGTCCATCGAAACCGGATAGCTTTCGAAGTTTATCCGCTTCGTCCATCAGCTTCACTTTCACAAGCTCCAGGGTGAGCTCATCACTTAGAGGATTAAACGACTCCGGAGGTCCCCGCAGTATCAGCGCCACCTTGGGGCA
This sequence comes from Aedes japonicus, assembly GCA_034211315.2. Lineage (NCBI taxonomy): Eukaryota > Metazoa > Arthropoda > Insecta > Diptera > Culicidae > Aedes > Aedes japonicus. Next base: position 48,900 of record JASCZW010001578.1, on the reverse strand, counting down.
CTCTTTCATCTCTAATCCGGAATTTTCCCGACGTGCATACTGCTTTTCGATTTCCGATAGATAGGCCTTGAAGTTCTGGTTCTTGATCTGTCGAAAAAGGGTCACTCGTTGCCCTAACGTAGTCTTCTCGTGGTGCTCCTTCGAAGCCGTCCACGCGTTCTTCGCCGTCGTCTTAACTCACGAATCAGTTCATATTGGCTCTCATCCACTGTCAGGTGAATCGTGGCCAAAGCCTTCTCATGGCCGGTCTTCCACACGTCCGTCGTTGGTTTCGGAGGAGTACCTAGATCCACGTGCTTCCTGAGCTGCTCCCTCCGCAGCAACGCTTTGACAGAGAACGACCATGATTGGTAGTTCGAATTTGTCTACTTGACAGTTTTTGCCCACTCCATCGCTTCAAGAAAAATCAGCAAATACTTCACGTTCCATTTTTCGATTCAGCAGCTTTCGCCTGGGCCCATAACCGGTTCGAGGTTTCAGATCAGCTTCTCAAGGAATGGGTTTTCGGGAGAAAATATCTTGATTGAACTACTACTGCAGATAATATTTATTTAAGTCAGATATTTATACAACATTGTTGCTATCTGAAATACATAGCAACGAAATGATGTTGCATTTGAAATGATGTTATATTTTCACCGATTGCTTCGATTCTTCAACACATATGCGATTGGATGCTTTGAAATAGTACAGAAATCCCTGAATTATAGTATGTTCACACTACAGCTTACACCCCGTTCACACTACAGGCTATATTACGTGATATATAGTATCTTGATATCAGCATCTATACATCTAGTTTTCACTGGAAATAATGTACATGGTATTTGATATCAAGATGCTCTATATCACGTAATATAGGTTGTAATGTGAACGGGGTTTTATATTACGTGATATAGAGTATCTTGATATCAGCAACTATACATCTAGTGTTCACTGGAAATAATGTGCATGGCATTTGATATCAAAATACTCTATATCAAGTAATATAGGTTGTAGTGCGAACGGGGTGTTAAGAACTGTGAATTTACTTCAAAGTCAAGCTAAGTAGAAAATCGGTCAACGCGACCGGAAAACCAAGCTTTCTGTTGCTATCCCTTTAGTATTTCGACATAATGACATACGAAAATGATTATTATCTTTGCTTACTGTGAATTGTTCCAGCACAGAGAACAGACATCGATGTCCATATATCTTTTTTTGAAAAACGTGTGTAAAATTTAATATGGGCAGCCGGTATAAAAAGCAAGTGCAGAGAAAAACAAACACAATTTCACAGGTAATGTGCTAGGCTTTTTATTGATAAACATTGACATGACAGTTATCGCACTACTGCAGCGCCGCCTACCAGGAGCATAACGACATACTTTTGAAATGTCGGTTTAAAGTTTTACACAAGTAGCAGATCGAAGATGAACGTCTGTTCTCTGTGGTTCCAGCTTCAACTTTGTCGACAACCACTTGTCGATTGAACATAACTTCGAATCTATCCCCGGACAAGTTTATACTTCGAAAATATTCAAAAATGGTTAAATAGATAAGGAGAAATTTGTGATATTCTCGACTACTCTAAGCAATCATGTCAATTTTCGAGTTATCTTTATTAGTTATCTGCCGTTCTAAGCATAACTGTCCCATGTTGCAAAAGTTGTAGTTGAAAAAAAAGCGTTTTAAGTTTTGTGTCACTATTGTGTAGGGCTGGTAAGATTCGTGGTAAAACCCACAAATTTATGAGTGGCATTTGATGATGTGGCTGAGTTTCGATGTAATCTGTGGTATTACAAATAATAAGATTATTTTTGTATGTAAAATACGAGGTAAAATATTCAGTGGGACTGATATGCGTAGAATCTTGCCTTGCAGCAGAAAATTTTAGGCATATCAGTTGCACTGCATGATGTATTGATGAATATTTGGCAATAGAATTTACGTTTTCAAATACACATGCATTATTGTTTATGCTCCTACCATGATTCTGATTATTTTTTTATTATCATACCAACATTAAAAACACAGTTCTATCAAATGCAAATGGTGGCTTATATAGACAATTTAATGTCAATGCTTTCATGTCATAGTCATTGTTTAAGTTTGAATATAAGGCCCTTATCAATGCTGAGTGTCGAGTAGTTCCTGCAAAGGATGTTTTGCACTTAAATCAATTTTGTTTGCTAAGATCTCTTAAGAAATGTCGTAGTGGGACTTTTATGCCTAGAATTTCAACATGGGACACTCTAACTTGATGTTTTTTTGATACAAAGTCAGAACAAAGTATATAATTTTTTGTTTGTATCCAATAGTATAGTTAAAAAATTAAGCATATATTGAAAAAGCTGCAATTTGACCAAAAGCAACATGGGACATTTATGCGTAGAACGGCAGTTATCTACTCAAACTGCTATGTGCGCGTTATGACAGACTTTAGGGTCTTTGGTGATTTTGTATAGGGCCTATAGGTCCAAATCAAACAATCCATCCGGCCATGGTATGGACAGCTAGGCGGTCACAAATCTCGACCGAATTTTCATGTTCTTCATCAGCCATCGTTGGGTCCGATTTGACGTGTGGCATGACGCTCTATCATATTGTAAGTTTAGAACTTGAACGTCACTTTCTCTGGAACATTCTCAAGCCTCTTCGGTGAAATGAACCGGTATGTGTCGCTATTGGACACAGCATCGATGCTAAAGAGCTTCTGTCGGAGAACAGGGTTATCATTTTGTCTTCTTCGACAAAGAAAGTAATCTCTTCGAACGAGCCAGTTGTAGTTCCTTTACGCGTTCCATAATCAAGTGGCATTTTACTCTTGCTCCGGAAGATGCGTTCAAGTGCTGTTTCAGAACATCGGAATTGTTTTATTGCAAATTAGATTCTTTGATAATTCTTCACATGAATTGTTCAATGTTGACTTCCTTGTCAAGTGTCCTATTGGAACATACCAGGTTGCGAGCAATCTTTCCAAGGACCGATTTAATCACTATTGGCGTATGTGCAAACTTCGGACTTAAGGCATCCTGTAGAGTCTTTTTGATCCTATAGAAACTCTTTGATGCGACAGATGACCACTTTGGCGATCTCCTTCGGCGTCTTCTGGGTGAGCAGCAAACTCGTAATCATTTCATTAGCGTACATTTTCACCACTTTGTTATGAAACAATTCCGATGTTCTGATGCAGCACTTGAAAGTAAACATACATAAATACACTGTCAACAGAAATAAGTCGTTAGTTTACACAAATTAAGCCAATATTAAACTTTAAACATTTTCGCATTTTTTCCTGTGGCACCCTGTACTTTGTACCATCCATGTATATGATTTATTCCTTCATGCATCCACTGTTGCATTCATTTTGAAGCTTTTATAGAAGACTATAGTGGAATTTTTCGTTCGTCATAATATTACGCATAATAGTTCCCACGTCAGCTTAAAGCTGGAGCTTTCCAGTTAGAGTTTCTTGTTGATTGATTTGATTACAATTTCTTTTCCTTTTTATTTTTCTTTCAGTTAGCGGAGTGCTGTGTTTCTTCTTGCCAAGCACGGGAAGTGAAGCGTTAGATTGAATATCCATAAGTCCCGTTTTCAAGTATGAAACTACACGTGTAGATAATATTGTTAAGGTTTTACAACATAAAATTCGCTTACCTGTATATCGATGTTTTCTTAACATTGTTACAACATAATAAATACAAATATAAAGGTTGTGCTGAAGTATATAGAAAAAAAACTTAATCATTTATTCCATTTATTTTCACTGTAGCTTGTTATTTACACATCAATTTTCAATTTTGATTTATCACCGAACGTCGAATATCCGAAATTAGAAATAGGAGATTGAAAGGAAGGCATGAAAGGGAAACTTGTGCTCAGGTAAGGATTCGTATATAATCCCTGACGGTGTGCGATTTTGATTCTGGAAGTTAACTGCTTTTTCCATTTGGTCCGTCTATTTTGAAACCATGTTTTGATTTGTACCTCCGTCAAATTTAAACATTTAGACAGCTCAAGTCGTTTACTAACCGACAGATATTTATCTTGTTTGAATTCACTTTCCAATCTGAAAATATGATTAGGTATTAGTAAATTATGTCATGTAAGGGTGCATAGTCTAACCTTTCCAACTGCTTCGCACTGTAAGCTTGCCGAGGCTTTCGATCAGTTCCTTGTCGTCGGCGTTTAATTCCAATTTTAGGACCTGGAATGAAAAGAGCGAGCAAACAAATAAAGTATCATTTGGTTAATTTATTTTTTAAGTTTGTCACTCATTTGTCGAATCAATGGAGACCGATATTTTCTTCTGCATTTTACAAAAGTGAATCACGGTAAATGTATTTAGTTATGAATAAGCCATTGAAATGAAGATTTTTATTGTTAGATTTTAAATGATAAGGCTATAGAAAATTTAAAAAAAGAAGATTAGTACCTGAAAATTTATCCCTAAATATGTCTTGTATGCTCTTAATAAACTTCCAAGATTTAAAGAAAAAAGTGGTGCATCGATAAATTTGTGAGATACCAACCTACAATCTTATTACACTAGTTATATGTTATCAAAATAATATACATCATTTGTACCATGAATATATTTATAATGTAAAATACTCTTAGTTTCAGCTTTTTTTTAAATTAAGCATGATCCAATTTAACATTAAGGACGAATTCATAGGCTAATGGTGTACTCTAATGTCGAAGGCATGACAAAGACCTACAAGCCAATTGTTAACAATAGCTTTAACGTCCACGTCCTCGGTAGAGAAAACATTCCATTTAATGTTCATAAATGAAATTCAAAAATACAGGTAGCTTAGGTTTAGAATTGTTGGGATCGAAGTAATCCTGTTGTATTGAAGTATGCCTAGATAATTAGATATAAAATAAAATTTGTCATTCCACTATCGTTGCTCAACATATTAAGACATCTTTCAATTCCAATAGGTTATGGGCCCAGCCGAACAAGCATAACCAGAAGCTAATTTTAATCGAAAATTTTTCAACCGGGATTTCCAAGATGACGACATTTACCGGCGGATTAGTTTCCTGCAGCAGCTCACTGCGATTCGGCTGGATAATTTTCAAATAACCAAGGCTTACGTGGATGCCTTGGATTCAACGAGCCACAAACCAGCCCGAACGATCCGCTTCTAAAAGCGCTACTCCATAAAAGGAGACCCCACGCCCAATTCATTGTTGCCCGGTTAATACTCTTCTCAGGGCGAGTCCATTATATTTCCTAGAAAGGATTTACGGATCGAACCAGCCGACAATAAAGTAAAACGACCAAACCTATTATTTCCCTGAAAACATAACCATGATAGTCACTCAGAGAATCCAAGAATGATAGCTCACCAATACTTAGAATCTTCACTCAAGAGAACGTATCATCACTGGTAGTCCCATCACCTGCCACTAGACGTCACCCTGAACTGGAAGTACACTCTTCCACCCAACTTTAGCACTCATATGAGAGATGGGACATAAATTCTAAAACGGAGAGCGCGAAATGATGTCAAACATTTCAATTGATTAACTTAACGAGATTTTGTAGCATTAACATTTTATTTATTCACTAGAACTAGACGGTGGATTTGAAAAAACTGCTACATAACATTTATAGTTTCATTCCGCTTATAAAAGGCAAATGTTTTCCAACAACATTCTCTCAGCTTGTATATGAAAAAAGATGTTTTTAATTTCATTATTAATACTCCTGAAAACAAAATTTTAAAATAACTGACCAAAAAGATGTTTTTGGTGTTACTTGGGGTACGTTCTAAGCAGAGACTGAAATTTTCGCCTATTTGAGAAGAGAAACGTCCTTTTTCACCCACTTGGAGAAGCATATGAGAATGCGAGAAGCGAGAGACTATTATACACACACAGCAGTTTTCGCGAGAAAAGCAACGCCGATTTATAATTTTCGGAGAGCATGAGTAGCTGATAAATCGTTTCTTTTTCAGTGAATCCTAGATGCCGATAATTATTTTTCGCTTAACTTTTAGACACCTGAAAATGCACCAGTCTTCATGCTTGTTTTATGCTGAAATTATAATTCGATAATCATGGTCCATGGCGGTACCAGTGTGCACCGGTTTAGCCTTATTTTCGGTTTTTGCTCATCGTATACGATCTAGGTTATACGAGCATGTTGTCAGTGAAAACTGTGACATGAGAAAATATTTTCGTTGAATTTTTGAGAGAGATATTTTCGCATACGCAAGAGAGAGGATAATGAATTATCGGCGCAAAAGGAGAGAAAAAAAAAGTGAACGGTTCGCTACTCATCGACAACATGCTTGAGAGAGAGCATGGTTTTCACCCAGCTGAGTGAGAATTTCGATCTCTGGTTTTAAGAATGCCAAACAACAACCTTGCAGAGATGGTGTTCGTTTTCAATCCGGACGGCACAAGAGGACGTGAGCGCAGTAAGCAAGGTAGACAGATCAGGTGCAGCTAGATCTGGCGAGTGTGCGCCGTAAACGAATTTGTGAAGAAGCAGCCTTGAGCTGAGTACATTTGAGAAATCTGGATCAACAATAGAAAAGGGCCCATCAACATTTGTAAACAAACACTTCTGAGCCCGTTTTCTCGGAAGCCGTTGGCTACACACGCAAACCTACAGAATCATCGTGTAGGGGAAACTTTCCCCTACATGGTGATGGTATTGGTATGCGTGGGTGGCCTACGCTTTGCGAGGAAATAGGCTCAGAAGTGTTTGTTTACAAATGTTGATAGGCCCTTCTCTATTGTTGATCCAGAAATGTTGTAGATGATAACTTGACATTTCATTGTTGTTGCACCAATAAAACGAAATGTAAAAACATTGTAGGCTATTCCATAGTCTACAAAGAGCAGTTGGACAAAAGTGTAGAACTATCTACCTATCGAATTGCCAAACCTGTTAAATCTTTCGAAATAAATCTAGGGTTTTTTTTCATTAGGGCAAATCTACAATTGAGAGATTCTCTCCGGGCTCGCTCTCTTTCATTCATTACAACGCCATTATTAAACTTTCAAGGGATTCTTTAGTACAGATCGAAACACAACAGTGCTGGCTAGCATACTCTACAAATAGTAGAATGAAAAACGTAACGGTGATTGGTTTTATGAATGAAAGAGAGCGAGCCCAGAGAGAATCTCTCTATTGTAGATTCGCCCTAATGAAAAAAAAAACCCTAGAAATGTGCTCCGATCAGTGGGAGTGTTGATATGATATGAAACTAGTTATGAAGTTTTCGGGTACAATTATTCAAACAATATTTTATCAATTAGAATTGACTAGATAAAATTAAAACAACGATTGAAACGCAGTCAATGTAGCTTTGCATAACTTTTCTATTATAAGCTTTGGTCAGTACAAGCCATTAGACTAAGTAGACGTAGCATGTTGTAAGGCAATTGACCAACTGAAATTTCCTAAAACTAGATCAACAAATTATGTGATTATATTGAGTACTTAATATTGCTCACAATGTGTTTGTATATTTCTTCACAGCAATTAACCGCAATTTGAATACTGATCAATCATACAAGATTTTCGTATGCTTCGAAGGATACTCAATCCAACACGATTTCATATTCAATCTACTAAAACTTGACTTGAGAAACTATCACATTATTTATTTTTGAAATATGTTTTCACGGGTCAGTTGAGGCCAGTTCGCATGCGGCCATAGGCAGTATGGGATTGTATTTAAATAGATTTATTTAGTGATGTCATGTTTAGGTTAGCCAGTTGTTTCAGGAATCATCAGGCCGGGATCTTCGACCACTTATACTGCTGTCCTTGGAGTGTGACTGGAGGAGTGTAGGGAAGGCTTTCTAAAAGAGCCACAAAGCTTCAAAAGGAAACTCAATGCGTCTTTTGATTGAGGTTTTGTATATGATAGTTATTGTGATCTACTCTGTTTTTCGGTCTTTCCAGGACCTTAGGAACGAGATGTTGAGATATACAATAACTATTATTTGCATATCATTGTTGTTTTCATTTGGAAAATAATAATAATAATACTCATGAAGTTTGATCTGCATCAAGGTTGCAAGGAGAGTGATTTCAGGTTGTATAGAAGTTTCATTGCATTGTATTATAAGGTATTTTTCTATTAATTTGGATCAGTGGATGGTATGTTATTTTTTTTATATTATTGAAAGCTGTTCAAATCGGGTACATTTGTATTGGATTAGGTTAGATTAGATCAGTGACCAACCAGTGGATTTCATCATTTAAGCCTATGAAATCCACTCCAAATGAGTATCGCGGTGCAAGGAAACGGAACAGCACATCGACATTTTATATACACTATTCTTTATATATAATTTTAAATCATCCATGGAGTTTCCAAGCTTCGTAAAATAATGTTTTTTTCGTTGCTGTGATACACTGGATGAAATTTAGGTTTATAATATATACGCAAATCCTTCTACAATTGCAGCAGGACGACAATCTGTAGACATGTGTAATTATTATTATCATTTTACATTGTAATATCCCTTCACTATGTTTAATGTATTGTTCTATATGACATCGACATTTTCCATTTTTGTCACTATCATTTCCATTTTGGTATTATTTGGATTTTCATTATGTATTATATAAATAAATTATTTTATTATTCTTATTTCGGAGCGTATGGTATGGTATGTCCACGCATCCTTCCTCCCCTGTAGATTCACAAAATGCGTTGTGGTTCAAATCTATTCATTTGATTCCAACTCATTCTACAAGATCATCTCTTGCGGTGAATGCAACGCAGTAGGCCTGGCCGCTTTGACGCTTGTATTAAGTCTTTGATATGCTGCAAGTATCAATATTGACAAAAAAATAATTGGGCCTCATCTAAGCCAATTATTTTCAGGATGCTTTCTCGTACTGGCTGCGTATGTATTAGATTAGATTAGACTAGATTAGACAGGTCAGTAGAGGCCAGTTTGCAAAATGTTCAAATCCATGCATCGAAAGCACTCTGATAATAATGATGGTAGAGCATCTAGAACACTCGATAGCCAGAAAAACGTTAACTATAGAAGCAAAATGACATGCATCAAAAGACACAGCATAATTTGGCGTCTTTGATGTTTTCAAAACCAGTCTAATATATGTTTTCTATGTAATAAAAAATGAGACTAATGAGTTTACCATTTTCTCGAATGCTCCGAATATTCCAAGGAACCATATTTTTGAATCAGCAAGTGCACAGGATGAAAGCCACCCAGCGTCACAAAAAATACAAATTAACATTATAAATCGTTCTGGGACATTTCATTCATTGCGGATAATGTTGTATACAATAACTCCTCTTTATTACAACTATTTTATGCAAGTTACTGCTTGGTGTGGAAGGAAATATAATTTTACATGTTCTGAAATTTACATAGTCATGAAAATGCAGCTATAGCATTCCCTTTATGTGCATTAGATAACGCAGAATATTTAATGTTTCTTTCAAACTGTGTAGGATATTTGAAGTCAACGGTCCATGTATGTATGTTCAACGTATGTATGGAATTGAATCACTGTGCTCTGTTCTTTATTTCGGGACTTGTGGTTAACAGGGAGATATACCAGTATTGAGTGTTTGTCGAAGGTAGTTACCTTCACCAAGAACTATCACGCGAAGGAGGATAAGGTCTTTTGGCGGTACCTAACCTTGGCTCATTATGCCATGAAATCACTGGAGGCAATGGACCGGCTGAAGATAAAAGTTGTGCCGCCAACCCTCCCAAGTTCTCCGAGCTGCGATAGATAGAAAGTTTTGGGGCGAACCACCAACGTAGAATCTACTTCAATAATTTCATCGCAGAAACGGAGGAGGAGCAGTTGAAGATCCGACTACGAAAGAGCTATCATCACGACTATCATGCCAACATCGCTCTTTGCATCGGCCATAGCTACACAGAAAACAATAATGAATATTAAAACGTGTAAAATCTCTCCTCGTTAAATTACAAGCCAAAGAAGCGTGAATAACGTAATTGCTTGCAATCTTTCATACAACATACATCATTGTTTGCTATATTGCTCTTGCTGTTAGTTTATGTGTGTTTAACAATCAATCAACCACTGGCCGTCAGTGTTTTTATGGAAGAAACTTTTCTGCAATTGTTCAGTAATTTATATGTAATCAATATGTGCAAACATTTTTAACCCTGGAGATTGAAGGTAACAGCTCTATTGAAAATCCAACGACCCATTTCAAGAATGTCTGTTCATACACGTAAATTCGTTTTAATAATACAAAACGACCTCTCTAATGTTCCTTTTCTGATGCTGGGAAGCTCGTCCGGATGCGGAAGCGGGGCACTATATAACAAAAAATTCACAACGTTCTACGCAAAGCACTTTTCAACTAAAGTAAATGGTGGAATTATAGTTTTATTCCAACATTTACTTGAGTTGAAAAAGGGAATAATTTTTAATTTTATTTCCGCGAAAATAACGCAGCAAAAGCAAAACACGTCATTTTCAAAGCACGGCTTGCTGCGATTTCTATTAATTTATGCATCAAAGTATGACAACTTATTCAAATCGACGTTTTTGATTTTGTAAACAAAGAGGGAGAGTAAGATTCGGACGTTAAATTCTGGATATCCTTAGCACTTTCACGCAAACTAGGACAACCAACACAAGGAAGATCATTTCACTAACATGATGTTGATGCTAGTTTCCGCGGGTTTTGCGGGTTTCCGTTTTGAGAAATTTACGATTGGATCTGTGTTCCCCTCTTTGTTTACACAATCAGATACGTCGTTTTGAATAAGTTGTCGAGATATGGTGAAAAGTGGCAGCTTAATGTTTATGGCTTGTGTTATCGCTAACAACAGAACCATCGCGTGAACAATTTGAAAATTCATTCCATGTGCAGCTTCCATCGAATAAAGATGTTTCAAATCATACTCTTATAACCAAGCTGTGCTACTTTTATGAAACCCTGAATATATTCTTCTTCCCGACGGAAGATACAGGGGGCTTTGTAACTTGTGTAATTCGTTTTTCCAGAACCAAGGAAAAGCAATAATCGAAAGTGAAGACTGAGGCGCATTCTCTGGTCGCCTCTTGACATTTTGGTCCTTCGTGAAGCCCGGTTGCTCCCGATCCTGACAGGTTGGTCGTGTTTGGTATAACTCATTTTATGTTTATCGGGTTTCTGTAGATTTCAAATGTAATGATGTTGATTCCTCAACAATCTTAAAAAGAATAGGTAATTTTAGCTCTTTCAATCAATCGTACACAAAATTGCTACGCTGGTCATAAAATACTTTGTGATTTAAATAAACTCGTGACTTTGGCGTGAGAGGCGTGGATGCTAACCACTACACAAAATTTGACACCCAGAAAAGAAACAATAAATTCCAAAACATATTAAAGAGGCTTTGATTATAAGTAAACAAACCCAGCGTTTAACCTGTTCAAAATGTTGAGATTCATTGCAAGGCATAGCAGTTTGGTTGATCAACAAGATCGATAGAATTAAAATTTATGTTCTATTTGCTAACACCGATTGTACTGATTAAATGGGTTGCACTGTCACACAGGTAAACACAATTATTTCACAAGTTTAATTTTTCGTTACCTAGATTTCACATGTAGGTGTTAACCAGTTAAGTTCATATATTCTTCAGCGCTTTGTGTTTATAGACTCAATTGCTTGGTTCGTTAAAGAAGCTAGAAATAAAGACATTCTCGGTTCAAACATCTTCAGTTGAACACGGTTTCACTGAGGAATTGTTTGGTGTTACTTATTTGAGAATATAAGGTAAACAAAACGATAGCAGTATGTCAAATACATTAAACCACATTTATTCATTTTAGCACCTTGTTAAATGGGACTTGAATGATCAACTGTACATTATTATTGCCTACATGGTTCAAATAACAAACCCTCAATACTTACACATGTCATTTGTAAATCCGATGTTATAATTATTCCTAATTGATTCTGATTGGTGAGGTATCCATCCTTGGCACATGAAATTCGACACCAAGGTATTATGTATGTCACAGTTTCCGGGTTTTGATGGCGATAGTTCTACGAATATTTGACTATCACTCATATGATGAGGATTTTCGAGCGGGTTACACTTGATTCTATATGAACATTGTTGATCATTTTGATCCACACTACTAGGGCTCGGAGCCAATCCCAATATGTAATCAATTGAAAAGGCTTTTTTGTTCTTCTCTCTGCTGGATGTAAATAACGGACACACTTTTGAATCACTCTTATCCATTTTTCGAGGACCACGTGAAGCGGCTTCTTCATGATTCATAATTATTACTGAATCACTAATTGCACTAGTTTTCTCCGGAGTGTTCCGACCACTCAAAACAGTGCTCTCATTAGAATCATCCATTGTATTGCGGTAATCATATTTCATATCGACACTTTAAACCACAGACGTTGGAGCTGAACCACGTTTTACTCGATACTATCGGTCTGGTTGCGAAATCTTTCAAAACACCCATTAACACCTAACATGGACTGTGGATATAATACACTTCCTTCTATCTCTTTTCATTTTCCTTCCAACCATTAACAGTGCGGCAAAGGTTAACGCCTATTTTCATACTCATCTTCACTTAGCAGCGATATGATGTGAGAGAAAGCGAGATAAACACAATCACTCTGTATAGCTTGGCACAGCATCTTCATCAGAGGTGCGATGAGGTGGAATATCCTATATTGCATTATTATGTATGAATGGATGATGATGGTAATTAGGAGAAGGTAACCAATTTATAATCCACGAACCTTTGGACTGAGGTGCAACTACAGGTAAACGATTTATTAATCAGAATTCAATTTTTTGTAAACAGTGACTTGATCATACAAACTAAATTTTTCAGTAGATGCGAAATTGGCTCATCCATATGCTATCGTAATTATTGTTTTGCCATTCAGCGGTCGTTTGAGTGTAACCGACAATGACAATAATAAATAAAATTGTTCTACATCGAAGTAATAATATGGTGAATGTTACATATCCCAACTTCGTCCAAAAGTCCAAAACAAAGCTACAATTCTCCGGAGGAGAACAACGGTTAGCGATGCCATATCAATGATGTGAATATAAAGATATTTTTGTTTAGTACCGACAAATAACTTGCATTACTTGCAATTACTAGTTATAAACTGTTTCAACTGATTCAGTTTCAACTAGTCCATTTATAAAAATAAATCTTTGCACTGTTTTCTAGCGATTTTGAAATAATTATCAACTTTAATGAAATCACGCGTGATATAATGATTTCTCGGATGTGAAACACCTACATTGCATTGTCATATAGCCGAATTTTCTAAATTGGTTTGAATTTAGCGATTTCTAATGATAGTGTTCACATTAAAAAATGGACAAAAATTGTCGATTTTTCATTGGTTTACCGCACTGACGAAACTACCCCTGCAGCATCAATCATAGTAACCGATGAGTAAGCAGACAAAATTTGACAGCTCGATCAGTTGAACTCTTACGGTGATGGCAAAAATAGTGAAGCAACTCCGTCCAGAAATGTCCGCGTTCAAAGAACAGCACTCCGCCGCGGGCTGTCTAAAACGGACATCGTGCGGCACTTTGTGGACGCCGGATACGCCCGCTTTGGCATCTACAACATCTTGGTACTATTAGACAATAATCAGAGCATCGAAAGAAAGCCCGGTTCCGGACGACCGACGACCCTGAGCGACAAGAAGCTCCAAAGAATGCTGAAGTGGAAGACTGAGGGAAAAGTGGCTACATCGCTGCGTGCCAAACAGTGAAAAAGTACCTGGGGAACATGAACATACATGTCAGGAAGCGGAAATCGAGTCCACTGGTTTTGGAACTGCAGGCAGAGACGCAGCGGCAGCGGCTGAATAAGATAGTAAACTCGATTTTCCCGACGAATCGCGACGTGGCGGTGGTGATGGACGACGAGACCTATCTCACCCTGGATGGCAAAGACTGGCAGGGCACTTCGTATTATACTCCTCCCAAGAAGGAAGTGAACTCCGAAGTGAAGTTCATTTCACACGAAATGCCTGCCGGAAGTTGCGTCGTTCATCAAGAAATATCATAAGGGCGAGGACACGGTGTCTGGCGTCGGCCCACTACTCGAAGCGATCGTTGAAGGAGATGAATCGGCTGAATATCGATGTGGTACCCAAGTCGGCGAACCTGCCCCCAGCTGCGTCCCATCGAGAATTTCGGGGCCAATCTGAAGCGTAAGATCTACTCTACTATGTCTACTATTATGTTTTCGTCCACCATGGCAAATTTTCCGGTTAACTGCCGGAAGGCTGCTTGCAAGGGCGTAGAATTTTTTTTCAAGTAAGCTTAAATAATTACCTTCCATGGGAAATTTATCAAAAGCAATTATCTGTCTTAGCTTTTTGTTATCACCATCCGAAAAAAAGTCTATTTTTTTAAATGTAAACGTTAAACTGTGACTTGGCCAGTGTTTTAATGTCGAATATTATTTTACGACTCTATTTTGTGATAGAAATAAATATTATGTTAATGTTACGAGTGAATGGCCTTGAAACCTTAATCGACTTTATGATTTCATAAGCCTAGTTTGGCCAGGTCTGTTTTGTTGATTGTTGTTATTATAATTATAGAGGTTAAGGCACAGAGAACAGACATCCAAGCTAGGGTGCCTTTCGTGTGTAAATTTCTGCAACGGCTATTTTAACATTACAGCCCGTTTCCGTTTGTTTTGGTGAATCGTATGTTGATGGCACCACTTGCCCACCTCGAGATTTGATAGTCTGTCAGTTTTAGTTTGGTGAAACCTAGACTAGGTGGCGTTGTTTTTCCAACGGTTTGCTTTCAGAAATTTACACATTAAATTGGTAAAAAAATGTTCGAGCCCGGGTGTCTGTTCTCTGTGGTTAATCTAATCTAATCTAATCTAATCTAATCTCATACTAACGCAGCCAATTCTTGAAAGCATCCTGGAAAATGATGTTTTCTTGAATACATCATTTTTCTTGTCATCGGCCAGGCCAACTGCGTAGTATGTGCCGCAGAGAGGATTCCAAGAAATAGAGCGATTCCAGAAAGATCTAAATCGCTTTACTACTCTGAATCAAGGGAAGGAAGAAAGCGTGGACCTCCCGTACCAAACGCTTCCATGTTGAGTTATACAGTGTGATAATTTGTACCTTATCGTTGGGAGCATAGATGCTAGAAAGATTAGTTGATGCTCCTTTTGCCTGTGGGTGAACTTTTGGCATTTGAACCAAAAGCGTGGCAATAATTGCCAAGGTTATGGCGCCTTATCTCGCTCCATGGGGGGTAAGTGGACTAAAACTTACGATGATGGATAAATGCGAAGCTGAAAATAGCATAAAAAATATTGTGAAGAGATGTTATAATATAAAATGAGAATAACATGTGTACTATCTGCATGTCTTCTGATTCCATGGATGATCCAAAATTATATACCGTATAAAGAAATAAAGAATACTTACATTTTTCGTGGTAGGGTAAGACTTCAGCATGCTATCTTACCGCGCTGCCTACATTGAGTTGGTGGGACTGCCTCCTAGGGTATAGCTGACGAGATACAGCGTTTCTTACTCAGCCGCTGGTTAACAGACCTCCTTGGTGGACAGACGCTCGGCACGCACCTCCTCAATCTAGCTGAAGTCAGAAGGACAACAGTGCCCAGGCTGCACTACCAGCTAAGTACGCAACCCTTAGCTGGCGGTCTTTGTCATCTGCTGACCCGTGGAAGCATGAGGTAGGAACTTGTGAGGACCAGAGCTATGTTGCGGGGACGCACGCTCCATCACAGTTGTCGACTCACCATTTTGCAGCCCCCGGGTGTCTGTTCTCTGTGGTTAAGGTTTCATACTGCTGGTAATTTTTTTAACTTCAATGGAAAAAAAACAATGAAAAATGATTCATCCGCATTTCGGATGAATTTTTGGATTTTTCGCGTCATCATTTTTAGCACAGTAGAGCTGTCAACTTCATCTGCCACCTTTTTTTTATTTTTCGGCCACATTTCTTCAGTTTTTAATTTTTTTTTTACTGCCCAATATTTTTTGATGGGACGAAAATTTAGACATTTTGGTGGAACACAGAGCATGACGCAGCGATGTAGCCATTTTTCGCTCGGTCTTCCTCTTCAGCATCCTTTGGAGCTTCTTGTTGCTCAGGGTCGTCGGCCGTCAGGAACCGGGCTTTCTCTCAGTGCTCTGATTGTTGTCTAATAGTGCCAAGATGTTGTAGATGCCGAAACGGACTCATCCGGCGTCCACAAAGTGCCACACGATGTCCGTTTTCGACATGGCGCGGTGCCGTTCTTTGAACGCGCACACTTCTGAGCGGAGTTGCTTCACTGTTTTTGCCATCACGGTTAGAGTTCGACTGATAAAGCTGTCAAATTTTGTCTGCTGGGTTACTATGATTGATGCTGCATGGGTAGTTTTGTCAGAGCGGGTGAAGGTAAACCCATGAAAAATCGACCATTTCTGTCCAATTTTTTTTAATGCAATCCTTACGAGTTCTACGAGGTACGTACCCAAAGACATTCATACCACCCACTACAATAGCCCAATAAAATCATTACACTGTATAATTTTTCGTTTTTTAATAAATTTTCCATTATTTCTCGAATTTACTTATCCAATTATTAAATTCCATAGTTGGAAATCCCGATTACCCAGAAGCAGGTTGACTCCGAAACACAGTTTCTGAGCCTTTTCAGGTAGTTGTTGGCCCTATAATACCTACCGACCTCGAATTTGGTGAGGTTTGTAACATGTTACAAAAAACACAAAAAATCAAAGAAAAATCAGCTGGTATTAAAAATATTGCATCTATACGGTATGAATGATTACATCAAAATCGCGTTCAAATACAATTGAGTGTGTTCGTTAAAAAGCAATTAACAAATAATTGGAAAATCCCTCAGAAGAGAAAACTCGTGAAATCTTCGGAGAATATTTCTTCATAATCTATCATACGGTTGCTATACGGTTGCTATAATCCTTGAAAAACCTGTATAAATTGCTTATAAACCTTAATTTGCAAAAAAAAAAAAAGAATTGTTGGTTGTTAGTTACTTGAGTATACTCCGAAGTTATCAAGCGTAGATCAAGAACTGGTGTACATTAGATAATTATTTCCATACTAGTTTCGCATAGCTGGAAAATTCTGAACTGATAATCACCAACCAAATAGTCCTGACACACAGAACAAGTTTGCTGAAGACAGAAAGCTTGTATATGTCCAGAATACCAACGATAGCCGAATTCAAAAAAAAAAGTGCAAGCACACTAGCTCATCAATTACCAATCGAAAGGTTGTGATTCCGTGAACAACGATTTCGATGACAAAATCATTCCAAATACCAAGGTAAACCCTGGTCAGAAAAACCACTTATACACTAGAGCCAAGTAGTGAAAATATCCTGAACTACTGGTCACAAACCAAAAGCTCTTGATCTGCAAAACAGCCATGCTGAAGACTGAAGCCTTGTTTTTTAGAGGAATTCAGCGTATTTCATAAATGCACACGCACACTAGCGCTGCATTGTGGACAGATTCGGAACTAATAGTCAACAATTAACCAATAAACAACTTTATCGAAGATGGTAACCTTGGTCAGAAAACTCAATTGCTACCAGCGCCGCGTAGCGGAAAGGTTTTGAACTGCTGGTCATTAATGAAAAAAGGCCTTGTTCCACTGAAAAACTAATCTCAAGCCAACATCTTTCCAAATGGTTAGGATCCCCAGGTATAGGGTGCCCCGGTAAATCTAAGCATGATTTTCAGGTAAATTGAGTTTTCATTGCACTTTTATGTTCCGTACAATATTCTTCTTCAGTTCAACGTGACGTTTCCGAGATCCATTTAATCGTTCGCCAAAAAAACACGAAAACTAGCTGGAGTGGCTCAGAGAACTAACAGAATGTCAATTATGAGAAGGAGCTCATTCTCAATGTGTAACTCCAGGTGTCCCCAATTATACGACCAATTTGGGAAGAAGGAGGAATGTGAGTTTGATACTCTTTGCTACTAAAAGCCATTTATATTCCTACACCCCATGAAGGGAAATTGTCAGTGGGTTTTTTTTTGTAGGTGGAGGAGATACAAATCAAAATAAAAAATAACAAGTATTGATTACCCATTCAAATAGTGTTACGATGAATTAACACTTTAGTGTCAATACAAAGCGACCTAAAACAAAAGTAAGGATGTGCTGGGATTACTAACATAACTTATCGTTATGAATTAATAGAAAAATAATTAAAAAAATAAGAAAAAAAAAACCGCATTAATCCACCGATGGTGAGACTGAACCCAAGACTGAACCCTTCTTACATTTCACCAGAATTACAAGGTCAAATGTGGGCAATATTGTACTGGATACATATTTCCATCAGAAAAACCAAGAAGATTCAGAAATATTGAATATGCCATACATTCAGTTGATAAAATGAACTATTTGGCAATCCTGAACGTATTGTTCCGGATTGAACAAAAATATTTCCATTAATAGTCTTTAATGACCTGTGTATATTAGTTATATAAACAGGGAAATTACATAAATATTAGAAATTTCATATAATCAGTCCATAAAATGAATTATTAGACAATCCTAAGCGTCAATTTTGATCATCGATATGGATTCAAAATGCTTAATAAGTACATATTCGTTGAAAATAGTAAATGGAGACTTTGTGTAATTTTCGAATATACTCGTTGCAGTTCAAAACCAGACCACTCGAGCCAATCGATGCTGCTCTAATTCTATACAGTCGCATAGTGTGGCTACTCCACTGTATGTGCTATACAACGCTCCAGATGCGACACAATAGAATGCAAGCGGCATCGATTGGTGTGATTGGTCTTGTTCGGTTTTGCACTGCAACGAGTATATTGTCATCTCACAATTATGTGCTCTCAGGTATTGTTTTGGTCATATCTCCATGAAGGATTATCCAATCATAATGAAATTTTGACCAGTTATTTGGAGATATCATAGCTTTAATTTGGCATTAAAACTAAGATCGGTACACAAATAGCTCAGTATGTAATCGGAGAGTAAACTGTTTGATTACTATTATAATAGGCCTTCAAGTACTGTTTCGTTCATATCTTCGTAACGAAATGTCCGAATGAAAAAAAATCAATAGCGTTCTATGGGAATGTTGTAGCTTCCATTTGCGGTCAACAGAACTGAAATCGGTTCACAGATGGCTGAGAAACCGATGTGACGTTATTTGCAACGCACACACACACACATACACACACACACACACACATACACACACATACATGTGCTCAGTTCGTCGAGCTGAGTCGAATGGTATATGACACTCGGCCCTGTGGGCCTCGGATAAAAAGTCGAGTTTTCAAGCGATCTTAATACCCTTCTATTGATGTAAGAAGGGTAAAAACATTTGACGACGAAAACATTTTGTAGTTCCTCCATTACTGCTGATCAGAACTAGTGGAATCGTACAAAAAATACATACATGGAGCTTACTATTAATTTCCATTTCTAATGTGAACAAGTTCCAATTCATTCATAAAGTATTGAACAAAACATATGCCATCAACCAAAAACGATCATAAAATTGTACCGCGAAAATTTGTGATAAATTAACATAAAGAAAACGGCATGCAGGGTGATGCAGGTTATCAAAATAAATATCAACCAAATTTATTGTGTCGAATAGAATAGAATGGGAGCTCTAAAGATCATATAACATCGCTTTAATCATACTTTACGAATCGTCGGCTTTGCGTTAAAATAGGGTCTGTAACATCGGAGTTTTGTTTTACATCATTTTGGGCGATCCTCAAGGGAGCAACTTGGGTGAATTATCTTTTCTTTTTTTATCAACGAATTATCAGAAATACTGCCACTGGTATTCTAGTTGTCAATCAGGTTGTCAATAATGCTTTGTGGGATCTTTGTGTATGCGCACAGTTTAAGGGCGTTTCTTCAATTTGCAATCTCCCTAAGGTTCTCGATCAGGTTGAGATCCGGAGACTGCGGTGGCCAATCCATAACTATTACATTGTTATCCATAAACCACTGTTTGACGATTCTGGCAGTATGTTTTGTGTCGTTATCTTGTTGAATATTGAATATTGTATTGGCATATTCCACTCTGCATTATGCAGCACAATATCTTTGAGAATGTCATTGTACATGAAACGATCCATAATACCATCAATTCCACGAATCGGACTCAGACCGTTTGCAGTAAAACTTCCCCAGACCATTCCGTCTTCTGGCAGTATTGTGACGGCACATTGCGTCGCTTCCAATGATATTGAACTTCAGTTCTAAAAGTATTTAGCGCAGCTCGTACCTTGTTGTTACTGAAATATATAGTAAACAAAAGTTTTACTGTAAAAGGAAACTTTTCTGCGAGAGCAAGCGCAATCAGAAAGTTGCATGTTTTGGCCAATGCAAAATGACAATTGTCAACAGTCTAGCGGCCTGCTGTCAGTGAATACTAGATTTATCCAGCAATTAAGTAGAATTATGTCAGAGTCCTGAGCCATCAATTGTGGCATGTTATTTCATCTCATTAATGGAATTTCAAAGTTTAGTTACGCTTTTAAGTAATGTAAGATAAAAGTTGCATATGTTATGTCCAACACGGTGGATCAGTAACGACACCGGCCACATTCTCGCGGTTTTCGGAGAGGGGGAGCATGGCTAGTTCGCCAGTTGTTATTACCATATACCGAGGAATTCGCTGTATCTCTACAGTACCACGCGAAGGATAGTTTTGAGAGTGAGGTAGGATTATTATGAGATCAGGGATTCAATGTGTTAAGTGTTTTTTAGTTATTATTGTTTTCTTTTTTCAAAGTTTTCTAGTGGTGAAAAAAGAGGCAAAGTGATGGCAAGGTAAGCGACGGACTTGTAATTGAACTCCCGATCTTCTGCTCAGTAAACATTACGCGTAACCTCTGAGGAATAGGAGGTTAAACAAGGTGAAATCTATTAATGCTCCATGATAAGCAACAATTTTCCATAGTTTGTAGGTAAGCTTAGAGAAATATTCTTTTAGACTTTTCAACTCTTATAACTTGGGATTACCGTACTGATCATTGGTAGGTATAAAAATGTATAGATGGGATTCGGGTGCAAAAAAAAACAACATATACTAACGAGCATAATGGAAACATTAGAATTTCCACAACCCATTTCTTAAACCCCAAAAATTTGAAGGAATATAGCAGTAAAAATCAAATTGCTTTCATGTAAGCAATTAATACCGACTGGTGTTGGCGAGTGAGGGAAAAAAATCGTTTCATTCTTTCATTATTCAATCACGCAAACAGGCCTTCAAATAAGAGGGTGAACACACGAATGGATCCAAATAGGTGTGCTCTTGTTCGAGTTATGTTTTTTTTTCTAACCACCATAAAGTGTGATTTACATGGGTAGAATTGAGGAGAAGCCACGCTATACAACAGGAACGTACGATCTCCGATGCCATCCCTGCGACGAACGTGGAAGAAAAGTCTATAAAGTGTTGTCCAAACATAATCGACGCCTGGAAGATGCTGGGCTACGTAAATAGCCTTGTTACATGATAGAGTAAGCAGGAAAACCGCGATGATTAATAGAATCGTTCGCCTGCTTAAATGCAATGATAAAAGCTGGGATTCTTAACAGCTGTGGTTACATGCTTTGCGTTTACCAACCAGTTGGGTGGGTGGGTTTCCTGAATTATGATGGTCCATTAAAGTGTGAGATTTCCACGAGACGCAAAAAGCAAGTACATACACTTCATGGAAATACGAAACATTTTGTGTCTGAAATCCTTTTTGTTTTCAATTTCATATCTTTAGTGATTTCCCCTAATCAGTATTGGGTAGGATACCAGATTTAAGTTATTTATAATTTATTGAACAACATTTGCGGCTGGCAATCAAATACAATCAGATTGCTTATTTTTCTCTCGTTATTGACGAGATTGCCAACTTGGGGCTGGTTTATCACCCATCTTAGTCTTTCCAAGATTTTGAAGGTATTAACTAATTTTACATATATTTCGTCAACCTGTCACTTTTCATTCTATTTTCTTATATGCCGAATAGAAATAACATGTTATCTCAAAAGTAATTTAAATATTTCCGAACTGCAGGACCACAGGAAATTTGAAATGCTAACAGGTTTCTTTAATTACAGTATTCCACCTTTATTAAAAATTTCTTTAGGGTCAAATGCCTCAAATTTGCCCAAAAATATACCAACTTCTGGAAAACGGTTCTGCGTAGTGATCAGAGTAAATTTGAGCTCTTTGTGAGTAAACGGTATACATGCGAAAGACAATGTTGAGAACTAAACGAAACTAAGTGTTGCAATTAACTGAACGATTTTCCAAATGTGAACTGTCGGGCTTTACGTTTCACAC
The DNA here is from genome assembly GCA_034211315.2 of Aedes japonicus. Classification (NCBI taxonomy): domain Eukaryota; kingdom Metazoa; phylum Arthropoda; class Insecta; order Diptera; family Culicidae; genus Aedes; species Aedes japonicus. The sequence continues at coordinate 26,528 of JASCZW010001578.1, read as the reverse complement.
CTGCCATCAAGTTTTGTACCGCTGTTATATCTACCTTATTTGATTGCCAATTTGCCTTGAACAGTTTTTCACTTCCAACGTTTTGAGTTCTCTTGAGGTTTCTCTTTACGATTGCCCAATATTTTTCAGTTGGGCGCAGTTCCGGTTAGTTTGGAGGGTTGTTCTCCATGGGTACGATTTGCACACTATTGGCGTTATTCCATTTCTGAGCCGTATTTCCATAGTGTGAAGAAGCTGTTGATATGACAGATTTATATAACATTCATTATTTTAACATTAGATACCTGGATTAAGTCTTACCAACACATATAAGAGTAGAGTGAATACCGGCATATCACTTATGAGTGGATATCAGCCTTAATGGCACTATAGCATTATACATCACTAGACGAAAGTAGACAGGAAGATAGACTACCCTCGATTGATTATTGTTATGTATCTCAAGCTCATGTGTTCTAGACAAAGTAAGTATATAATATTGTACGTTACTTTATGAACTAAATAAAAAGATTTTTGTGATTTATATCTCACGATTTAATTCGTGGTTTGAGAAAAGAACAAGGTCTCATAGTTTGAATTCAGTAGGAGTATTCCTTTGAATTCTTCGCTTAATTCTTTCATATCTGATTCTTGAAGAAGCTTCTTTTAAGAAATCTGATAAGAAATAGTTTGTTGGAATCCACCTTGCACGCGCATCCCGAATAAATAAATATTTTAAAAGTATTATACCATTTATCGTTTCATAATTATTCAAGTTATCTTCCAACAATTATAAACTGAAGATAAAGTGTATCATATCGATGATATATGTTATGGTAAATCAAGATCGTATCATAACACTAATAGGTTGTTAAGTATCGTTACCATTCAAAAATCACTTTTTCTAAAACAAATACAGTAAATAATTTGTGAGTAATATTTTTTCTGCAGTTTTACTTAGGTTAAATCGTTAAAGGTTATCGTTAAATTCTGGTTATATTATAAAATATTTTATATACGATATACGTTGACATATTTTAATAATAAATACGATATAAAAAGATAATAGATTTCGTTACAGTATAGTAATATTATATGAGAATTTCAATCGTGATGAAAACTGCTACAATCATGATACAATAATGAATAATACTTTTCCCGTTTTTTTCTCCAAGTCCAAGTAAATAAAAACACACCTTTGATGTTGACATTTTTTTTTATTAAATGCTTTTCGTTATAAAAAATATATAGAAATTGAAGGGAAATCATTACAAAATACCAAAAGTAAATTCAAACCAACGCAAAGGTAATCCAACAAAAAACACCTTGATTTATTGAACTTTAAGTAAAACTAGACTAGAAATACTAAAATGAGAGATCAGCATACTCAAAAACCGTAAAAATCGACAATCAAAGGTATATTATTAAAATCAACTATACTGTTCATAAGTGGATTAAAATTTAGTTAGAAAGTAAAATCAACACAAATAAATTGCAACATACCATTGCGTAGACTGATAAAACCGCTCCCTTACAAATACATATTATAATGATCAGTATTATAACATGAGTCATACATTTTGTGATAATAAACTAAAAATTACATAATTTTTTTAAACAGTTTCCTGTTTTTTTATTTATCGTGACCATAATTCGTATCTTTCCATCGTTATATCATACAATGAATGAGCAAGGGATATACTATACGGCACTGTTAATTTCTTTATGAAATCATTATCACATATAGAATACGCTATTTATGGTTTTTTAAAGTTTGAATGGTTTCATACATTACACCAGCATTTTACACGGATGATACGTATAATGGTGATTACATCATGAATGGAAAATGTATAATAATGAACATACAGCTAATAGTAATTTTCTTTTCGGGATATACTCTAACAGAAGCGAGGTCTGGCTAAAACAGCACGGAACTACTATGTTTCTTCAAGAAAGGCAATAAGCCAAGGTCTATTAATTATGTCACGCAGTAAAGGGGAAGGGGGGTTTGGAAAACCGTGACAATCCATACAAAAGAATTTGATGGTCCATACGAAAAACGTGCCAACGGGGAGGGTTATAAAAAGTATACAATAAGGGGGGAGGGGAGGTTTGGGAAAACGTGACGATCCAGACAAACAAAATTGAAGGTCCATTTGAAAAACGTCCATTGTCATTATTGGGGGGGGGGGGGGATATAAAAGCTCACTTTTTGCGTGACGTAATTAATGGACGTTCCCTTAGTCGATCAAAGGGATGGTCCAGATCGAATGAGCCAATGCAAGCGTGGCCTGCACATTTAGATTTTTTTACAGTATACTGTAATTTTTTACCGAATATGAAACAGCTGAACATTCGGTAATCGATTCGGTAGTTTTCAAGTTTTACAGTACGCTCAGTAAATTTAACTTCGCAACTGAGCTGTCAAAATTTACCGAAACGCTCTGTAAATTTAGCTGAACTATTGGTAACGCGAGTCACTTTTTCACCGAAAAAATGTAAAACATTTACAGTTGTTCTGCAAAATCTACAGACTCGTTTGTAAGCGGTTTTTCTTTTTTATCGGTTTTCTTCTTCGTTTTTACACTAAGGATAGCTAATAAAATAAATTAATATTTTTTTCACATTTATTTGAAATTAGTTGGTTTTTATTACATACATAAAATACATTTACATACGGAACTTTACGAACGGAAACGATTTCCTGTGCCTTCATCAAGGACTACAATTTCGTCTAATACTTCGTCCCTCTTCTGCACTTGCTTTTGGCTGCATCGTAAAATTCAACAGAACTAGCCAACATTCAACTTTGAAATGGTGGGATAAGGTCGAGTTTGACAGAATGGAATAAATTTAGATTCGGTACTTTCATGCAGTTTATTTTGCAACATATTAAATTTACAGTACATTCTTAATTTGATTTTACAGTATTGCGGAACTGTAGCGATTTACAGTTTTGATCGGTAGTTTGTTTTTACAATTTTCGGTAGTTTCTTGCAAAATACAGATATCTTGTATTTTTGATTGCTGGAATTTTGTAAAATGTCATATTTTACAAAATATTCGGTGAAATTTATGATTTACAGATCGGATTCAGCAAAATAAGTACCGATCGTAATTTTGGAAATTTGGTGTGTGGAAGATGTTGTGTGTATTTGAATACTTTTGAGTGTTGCTGAGTATATGATGTGTTCTCATCACAGTTTCCAAGCGCGCCTTCAGAAAACGAGATAGCAGCTTGTACTCAAAGTTGAGAAGAGAGATAGGTCAACACGAGCCGACAGTGTTACCAACAATCAATGTGTAACTAGCGATTTGAAATTTGTTCACTGTTGTAGAACCCCTTGGTCCGATGTGCACCTTACAGCTTGCACCTTGCAATGCATTCTTGCGCTTTTTGGTACTGGAATCTATGCTTCTGTTTGGATTCGGTGTGTGATTTTGACAGAATATTTGAGGGTGTGTTCGATTGAGTTACTTAATTAGGGGTGAATCATTGAGCTTTAAACCGAGCTTGAGACCAGTGTGCTAGTACTTCCTGAGCCAAAAACTATATCCATTTTCTTCATGACTATCCAACCACTGGTGTTACCGGTTCCTTTCTTCTTCACCAAAACAAGTGTTGTCTACAAAAATAGTATTTTCATTTATGATCCTTCTTTCAGTGTGGGGCCTATGTCAATGATCATAAATATTTTTGTTCAATTCAACCAATCATGATAAAAGATTCAACTTTTATGTTGATATCTACGATGAGCACCATACACACTTAATCACAGCTTGCCTGTTCATTAATTTGTTCTACACTTTTCGCACCATAAAACACCTATATTACTGAACAGTCGGCTTTTCATTAAAAAAAATACATTTATTCAGTGAACCCCAAAGAAAGAGTACCGAATTTTCGGTAAAATAAACGTTTTACGAGACATCACAAAGTTTTTGTGCTGCACTGAACTTCAGTTGAGAAAAAAAAATCCAAACTACTGAACCCATCAGTACTCTGAAAACCATGACTTGTCATTCCCTGGCGTTGTTTTGTGCTGTACTTCAAATAACTAACATGTGCAAAATGGATTTAATCATCGAGCAACGTTTGGAAATCGATATAGGGGATCAGGAATTATTTTGTAAGTAAACTTTTCCATTAAATGTTGTAGTTTGTTTTAGCGTTAATAAACTGAACAAAATATGGTGGACACGTCAATAATTTGCTTCTGTACCCGTATTTTCAAGTTCGTTATTTTTTCGGCACGATGAACAACTTCCGATCAACCGAAGCGACAAAACCATACTCCATATGAAAGGAAATTTTCAAGAGGATAACTCTGAGGCAGCTATTTCATGGTTGTCATCCTCTAAAGTTATCATTAAATATGAAATACTGTACGCAAATATGAAAATTAATAAAAGCTAAAAAAAAATCGAAACATTATATGTTTTTCCTCCATGAAAACTTATTTTATTTTCAATAAATCAGAAAAAAACAACTGACTTAACCAAAGGAAAAAACGAAATACCGAAAAACTCAACGAACAGAAGGTAAACAAAGAAATTACCGAAAAATTCAGAAGTCGTGATTGACATTTCACGATTTGTACTGTTACGGAGTTTTCAGCAAAGCAAAATACTGCTCGGTTGATTACTAAATTCTCAGCTGTTTGAAAACCCACAACAATTTTACCAACTTCGGTAATTAAAACTCTGTGAAATAACGCAATAAAACTTCAACATACTGAATAGCAATATGTTGGCAATGCTTACGAAATATATTTACGATGTTTGATGTGAATCTTCTGTTTCAAATTATTTAATTACTCCTTGACACATAGGCCATGTTCACATGTCTGGCTAGAATTACAAAAAATTTGATACTATTTTATACATTATCTGTAAAATCGGCTGTCAAACAAACTGACTTTTCAGTTGCAGTAAAGGAATTCGGTTCTTTTTGGCAGTGCTAGAATTGTGTTTGAAATAGCTTCACATCTAGCGTTGAATTTCATAGTAAAATAAAACAGTTTTGTCGGTTACAAAGTTTATTGATGCAAAAAATCCTCTTACATTTTCGTATTTCCCATCCATTTTTTCCAAACCATTTTTTAGCATGTGGTTTTTGAAATGCCTTTGCAAGCCAGAAACATAACCTGCAACGCGTTCATGGCAGTGTAAACAGACTATAGCGCAGGATGCCTGCAAATATAATTACAAAATCATCAAATACTTACAAAAGATTTCAACTAAACGTGCATCCTCCTGGTGTAGTCTCTCGGCATATATATATATATATATATATATATATATATATATATATATATATATATATATATATATATATATATATATATATATATATATATATATATATATATATATATATATATATATATATATATATATATATATATATATATATATATATATATATATATATATATATATATATATATATATATATATATATATATATATATATATATATATATATATATATATATATATATATATATATATATATATATACATATATATATATATATATGTATCGAAGAGAAGTGTTTGACGTTTAAGAATATTCAGCGAATACTCGGTTAGTTTACCAAGATTTCTCTGTTTTCGTGTACCGAACTCTTGAATATCTCTGCTTTACCGTACTGTTCGGTTTATCTTTCATTTTTATCTGTCAAATATTCGGGATTGACTCAAAAAATACACCAGAAAATAGTAAATATAGATGATTTATTCGGTTCCTTGTTGGTTTGAATTTTAAACCGAGTTCGCGAATCTGTAAATCTATGAGAATTTTTTATTCGGGCGGTGCTATTTTCTAAGTGTGAATATACTCTATATCACGTTATATAGGGTATAACAGAGATTTTTTTTCATTACTATCTTTACAGCTGCAAAGTCTATATATTACGGCATTAATTACATTCAGTACTTTTGCCTGCCATTTCAGTCCAACGTACCAGTTCGCTAAGCATACCTCCAGAGTTCTTTTCACCAAGTTAATTTTGAGTTAAAAACCCCCAATTTTGTTTTGAGTAACTCAAACCAACAATTATTGTCGTCTTCACTTGCATGCAAACCTTCTTCCTACTTGTAAGTTGTTTTCACCCAACGTTTAAACAACGCACACGGTAATCGCAGGAAACTCTTTTATTACTATGAAGTACACACACGGCCACCAATTTTACTCAGTTTTGAGTTGTTTTTATCTGATTTTCATCCATAAAGCGTTTTCATTAGGGCCTAACTGACAAACGTATGCATTGGCTTTTTTCCGCGAATTTCTCGTCATTGAAAACTCGCCTGATCAATCCACCACGGTCATTTCGAAGAGGAAGCGTTCAACTATCCGAAGGAATTGGAGGCTTACATGGGTAGCCTTTGTGACACGAGAAATTCACGGCAGAAGCCATTGTTTACGTTTTTCAGTTTTCAGACCCTAATGAAAAAGTTTTGTCGATATATGAGTAAATGTAACTGGGATCGACAAGTCGACGTATATAAGACATCGACTTTAATCAGATGGGTGTTTATGATATGTCGATTTGTCAATCCCAGTTACATTTACTCATGTATGAGTGCCTTCACTAGTGGCGAAATGAGTCAAAAACGACTCAAAATTGAATTGAAAGTCGTGGCCGTGCGGTTATTTAGAATACTCATTTTATGACTTTATTTTGCTCTTTTAAAAGATTGCTTGCTTGACGTAAAAAAAGATTTGATTTTAGTTAAGCCTGAATATAATGTTCTATACATTTCGAGATAGTCGTTTCTGAGCAAAAATGCGTAGTAATTACACTGATCGCCAAAGGAGGACACATCAATTATTGAAATGCATTTATTTTACTTTAATTTATGTTTTCTGTAGCCTACATAAATGAAGTGGGCACTTTATTTTGCCACTGTGTTTTTTTTCAACACAAATTGATTTTTTTTTCTTTAAGTAAAACTCCTTTTTTTCAGTACTCCATAAGTGAAACTTAAAAAGAATATAAAAAATAAGATAATAAAATAAATACAGTGTGTTTACGTTAATTTGAATTAAGTAAATGAGAGAAACTGGAAAAACGATGAGGTGGGCACTTTATTTTGCCTATCAGTGTAATTCTAAATTAGATAACAAGATTACGGCAACAGCGTGATGCCAATATTCAAAACTGTGTTTGTGCAGAACGTAGTTTTTAAGTTTTTTACCCTTCTTACATCAATAGAAGGGTTTAATACGCTTGAAAACTCGACTTTTTATCCGAGGCCCACAGGGCCGAGTGTCATATACCATTCGACTCAGCTCGACGAACTGCGCACGTGTCTGTGTGTATGTATGTGTGTGTATGTGTGTGTGTGTGTGTGTGTGTATGTGTGTGTGTGCGTTACAAATAATGTCACATCGGTTTCTCAGCCATCTGTGAACTGATTTCAGTTCTGTTGACGGCAAATGGAAGCTACAACATTCCCATAGAACGCTATTGATTTTTTTCATTCGGACATTTTCGTTACGAAGATATGAACGAAACAGTACTTGAAGGCCTATTATAATAGTAATCAAACAGTTTAGTTTCCGATTACATACTGAGCTATTTGTGTACCGATTTTAGTTTTGTTGTTGCCAAATCAAAGCTATGATATCTTCAAATAACTGGTCAAATTTCATTATGATTGGATAATTCTTCGTGGAGATATGACCAAAACAATACCTGAGAGCACATAATTGTGAGATGACAATATACTCGTTGCAGTGCAAAACCGAACAAGACCAATCACACCAATCGATGCCGCTTGCATTCTATTGTGTCGCATCTGGTGCGTTGTATAGCCCATAAAGTGGACTAGCCACACTATGCGACTGTATAGAATTAGAGCAGCATCGATTGGCTCGAGTGGTCTGGTTTTGAACTGCAACGAGTATATTCGAAAATTACACAAAGTCTCCATTTACTATTTTCAACGAATATGTACTTATTAAGCATCTTGAATCCATATCGATAATCAAAATTGACGCTTAGGATTGTCTATTAATTCATGCTATGGACTGATCATATGAAATTTCTAATATTTATGTAATTTCCCCTTTTATATAACTAACAAACACAGGTCATTAAAGACTATTAATGGAAATATTTTAATTTTTGTTCAATCCTGAGCAATACGTTCAGGATTGACAAAAAGTTCATTTTATCAACTGAATGTATGGCATATTGAATATTTCTGAATCTTCTTGGAATTTCTGATGAAAATATGTATCCAGTACAATATTGCCCACATTTGAGTTTGTAATTCTGGTGAAATGTAAGAAGGGTTCAGTCTCACCATCGGTGGATTAATGTGGGTTTTCTTGTTTTGAATCAACCCAAAAGACACGACACAAGGACTGGACACAACACCTGTAGGGACTTTTTTCATTAGGGTGAATCTTAAATTGAGAAACTTTTTTGATTACTCTCTCTTTTATCCAAATTTAAACCACCTTTACGGTTTTCATTCTATTATTTGGACAGTATCCCTCAAAAGTTTTATAGTGATCATTGTTACACTTAGCCAAATAATCTTAGGAATTTCATAAGGTTAGTCTTATGAACGATGCTTTGGAATTTCATAAGGCCGACTTATGAATGGATTTTGTTTCACGTTGTTGTTCGTGTACGCTTTTAAGCTTTCCTGATTACAAGTGTTGATATATTCTAGTGGGCAAGTCACTGGACCCATATCCCTAACGTTCATAGTTATGAATCATGTTGCTCCATATTTGTATTTTTTCAACATGATCATATTTCATGAGAAAATTTATGAAATTCATTGAATTCTTATAGCAAATAATCATAACAGAATCTTATGAATATCGGAAGTTTATTTCGCTGAGTGTAGATGCGCACTATTAAAGAAGTTCCTTGTCTTATTGTTCTTAGAAAACGTAAAAAGAGGTTTAAATTCACCTCTTATGATCAACCAGTTTCGGGGTAGATGTTGCCTACTTCAGCGACGAGATGGCCAGCTGGTTACGGTAAACAATTTTATGACAATTTTACGAATTTGTCTACATCCAGCGTTTTGATAAATTCTACATTTTCTTCAGGAATATGGTCATATCATGAGTATTTTAGATTAACCGTGTAAAGAACTCAACCGTTGGTTAGTTTTGTTTCTACAGTGTATCGAAGTTGTTGTAAGTTGGCGTGTTGCTAGTTTCATCGCATTCTCTACTTCCCACACCGCATGACACTGCAATGACAGCTAATGACGTATGTCGAAAGTCGCCAATCTATTCATAAAAAGATACTTTTACTATATTCTCGTGTCATTTTTTGCAGTCCTCGTTCTACGGACTTTTTCTTCTCGTTGCCACCATCTTGAATCAACCTGGCTTCTTCAGAAAGTCTGTGTATCGGACTCGTCTAGCTCGGGACGATTTTAATAGTTTTTACATTTCCGGTACGGTATTAAGTAGTGAATAAAAATAGTGTACACATTACGGAATATTTTTCTCCGTTCGCCACCTTTGCAGGCATATGCCCGTCATCATTATCTGCATTTGAAGTTTGCTCTTTCCCTTCGTTCTGGGAGTCTGCTTACGACTGCAGCTAAGAAGAAGAAGAGCGACGGCGAATTTCGGCAGCAGAGGAAGCACTTCAGGACAGCAGGGAGTGAGAACGACGGAATGACATTACCCAGCAGTGCTCGAGTTTACGCGGACGTCAATTCGCACAAGCCTCGCGAATATTGGGATTACGAAAACTATGTCGTTGATTGGGCTAACCAGGATGACTATCAGCTGGTCCGGAAACTTGGTCGAGGAAAATACAGTGAAGTGTTTGAAGCTATTAAAATTACCAACAATGAAAAGTGTGTCGTGAAGATTCTAAAGCCAGTAAAGAAGAAGAAAATCAAACGGGAGATCAAGATTTTGGAGAATCTGCGGGTGGTACCAATATTATTACTCTGTTGGCCGTAGTGAAAGATCCGGTTTCGCGTACACCGGCTCTAATTTTTGAGCATGTGAATAACACGGATTTCAAACAACTTTACCAGACGCTGACGGACTATGATATCCGATACTACTTGTATGAACTGCTAAAGGCACTAGACTATTGCCACAGCATGGGAATAATGCATCGCGACGTGAAGCCGCATAATGTAATGATTGATCATGAAAATCGAAAGCTGCGGCTTATCGACTGGGGTTTAGCAGAATTCTACCATCCCGGACAAGAATATAACGTTCGAGTTGCTAGTCGTTATTTCAAAGGTCCTGAATTGCTAGTCGATTATCAAATGTATGACTACTCACTGGACATGTGGTCTCTCGGGTGCATGCTTGCCTCCATGATCTTCCGCAAGGAACCATTCTTCCACGGGCACGACAACTACGATCAATTGGTACGTACTGCCAAGGTGTTGGGTACGGAAGATCTATTTGCGTATCTCGACAAATACAACATCGAGCTAGATCCACGTTTCAATGATATCCTCTCAAGACACTCCCGGAAGCGATGGGAACGATTTGTGCACTCGAGAATCAACATCTAGTATCGCCAGAAGCGCTGGATTTCCTGGATAAACTGCTTCGTTACGATCACTACGAGCGTCTCACTGCACGGAAGCTATGGAACATCCTTATTTCGCTATCATCGTTAACGGCCAGATGCCTCCGCCGTCGTCCTCTACGAAGGGAAGCAATCAATAATTGTAACCACATCAAATAATTACAATAAATGATGAAGTATAACATTAATTATTACATTGGTAAAAACAATAAATTTATAAGCATATGATTCAATATTTCGAATAACCGTGGACAACCAAACCACACTGAGGAATGCCATTTGGAATGCAATGTGGTGTGAAACTGTGGTTCTACCTATCGAAAGCAGATCTAACACTGTCTCAAGTATGTGCAAAAACAAAAAAAAGAAAAGAACAGTGAATCATCTTCTTGAAGCAATTTGAATTTGTTAGTCAAAGCTGTTCAAAACCGAGAGTACACCATGTTTCAAGCTGTATAGACGACACGCGTAAAAGTTCTGTTTAAACCTGTTTCTGAATTGAAATGAACTTGTACACACATTCCTGATCATCGTCGGTCAACGAGTAACGTTCTATTGTTGGACGCACGTCCGTTGGTCCTGGCTTCATACTACCGTAACCCTAGGTAAGCATGTTCATACTAACTATACTAACTCGAATGATCAAATAAGCATTCAACCAATGCTTATTTGGTGGGAAGTGGATCGATCTTTTAAAGCTTTTTTCCCGTGACAATTCCAAAATTCGCGCAAATTTTCAATAGTTGAGTTTGTTCCATACACTATAGTTCATAGATGACTGCCTGAATTTCCATTCCAATTCTTTATTTTTTAATTGGATATTTGGCTTAATTTACATTGGGTAGGAGCGTCCGTTTCGCTTGGATCCAGTCTGCTTCTGTTGGTCGACTCACTCTGTGACCAAGAATAGTAGCGCTGATGGTAGTGTCCGGTCTCGTGTTCATGGCAATGTACAGAAGACCGCTCATCACGCTCTGGAACTCGTCGTTTCTAAGCATGGGACCTCCTCCTTCTGCTGTGTATTTCGGTGCCCGGGATCATTTTGCTTGTCCAAGTCGTTCCGCTACTTTCTCAATGTACGCTTGTAGGTTCAGGAAAAATTCACCACCGCACCGGGTCACTCGGATTACTAAATTGTGCTTTACAGCTCCGAGGCACGTGATCGTAAGATGCCTCCGAACTCTTTTGTATTCCTCTTCTGTGTCGGTGATAATTAGGTTTTGTCCACATATAATATAATGAACGAAGTCTTCTTTTTAGGCGGGATGGAAGCCCTGGACACTCCCCAGAACCACCTTTAGGTGCTTGTTAGGCACCCACAGTGTCTAACTACTTAGGGCTTCAGTAGTTAATGTCCCGGTCTTGGCACATCCTCTGGACCAAGTTATCCGGAGTCGTGTCGTGACCGCTTACGACTATCATACCGCATCTCGCGCTGTCGACGCGGTTTCCTCAACTCCCGCGCACTCGGTGCATGCCCATATTTGTGCAGATATTTTCTAAAGCAGCCTTGGCCTGACAAGTCTGCGTTAAGTGGAAGTTCACTTCACCGTGTCGGCTACCAACCCACCCGAATAGTTTTGGGATTAGTTGGTGGGTACACCGACCTTTGGTGAAGTTGTTCCGTTCCCTTTGCCACTTAACCATAGATGCGGCTCTAGTGGTCTTTCCAATACCTCTTGTTCCACGGTGTTCGTCATCCACGCTAGGACGCAGACCGCGTCGCGTAATACCGTTCGGTATGCACAAACTACTCTTAGGCACATAAGCCTGTGCGTACTCTCTAGCTTACTCAGCTAGCTCTTGGTACTCAAGGCGGTGATCTATGCCGGCCCACCGTACCTAAGTATGGACAAGGCGACACTGGCCAGGATTTTACGCGCACTCCCTTGCACCGCCGAGCCATTCGACATCATACGTGATAATGCCGATATAACCATAGAGGTTTTATTGCAGGCGCAATCAACGTGACTTATAAAGGACAGCTTATCGCCAATCATGACCCCCAAGAACCTCAGAGACCTCTTCGATTCAGTCTTTCGATGGGTTAGTTCCAGTTTCCTGGAACTCATCCATCTCTCCACTATGCCAATGAAGTGCGAGGCCGTTAGTTCCATCTCTTCAGTGGATTCACCACATATCTCAAGGGTGATGTCGTCCGCAAAGCCGACCTGCGTAGTACCTCATCGCCCATCGTGTTCCATAGCACCGGACCCAGGATCGAACATTGTGGGACGCTTCTGACCTACATCTTTATTGTACACCAGTACGCGATTTTGAAAGTAACTTCCCAGAATCTTGGGCAGGTACCCAGGAACCTGGAGGCACCCAACTGGCGCTATTGAACGCATTTCTCCTGCCAAGGGTGACCACTGCACAGTAGCGGACTCCTCGTCTCTTGCGCTGGATAGCCACTTCAGCCATACAGAATGGCATCCACCGTCGACTTTCCTTTTCGGAAGCCTGAAATGATCACGGATACCCTCCGTGTATTTTTGTCAATTTGTTGAGGATTACCCTCTCGAACACCATACCTGCTGTATACAACTGACATAAGCGTCAACCCCACGGGTTCGTATTGGCCTTCTGACATGAGCTCTCAAAGCAGGCTCTCTTGATGGCCTTTATCTCTCTTTAGCGTGGCCTTCGCGGCGACTAGCGCTCCTCTAAGCTCGATTCTATCGACGTTGGACCGCGCTCTTTGCATCCTCCGTATTGCGCGGAGGCATATTCGGAGGACGGCGATCGACACCGGCGATCTTCCATTCTTTGGTTTGACTTCCTCGGCATGGTCGTATCGCACGCTCGTTCAAGTGACATAACGAGTCGTTCCCGCAAGGTTCCTGGGTTTCGCGTAAGATTTGTTCCCTCTCAAGCGCCTCTTAAAAGTCTCTACGTCAAAGTAGGACGTCCTCCATCTGTATCGATGGACGATACAATAACGTACCGCCAAGTGGTCGCTATGGGTGTAACCATCATCCACCCTCCAATTATTAAGCAGCACAGGACTGCTGAAGGTTACATCGATTATCGATTCCATTCCGCTTTTGTGGTAGGTACTTTTAGTTCCTACGTTGGCTAGGTCTACATTGTGGGGAATCTGGCCCCTGGGATTGGTAAGGCGGCAAGCGTTGAAGTCCCCGCTATTACCACATGGGTCCAGGCCAGTTAGCTCAGTTGTCGCTGTTAGAAAAATGTGTCAATCGACCATCTTGGCAGCTGCGGCAGAACACTCCATTCACTTTTACAACATGCGATAGCCTTAGTTTTCGGTTATCGACACAACCTCGCTGGGTCAGTGTGCTTGCCCGCCGTCCATCAATGCCGCACATATGTGGACCTGTCCCCAATCCAGTCTGACACCTCCGACAACATAGTTTTCGGCCGGTTAGAAGTCGAACAACATCGTCCGCACTTTTTCGGGCAACGTCCTGTTGAACGACAGCAACAGCGTTTTGATGCGGAGAGTAGGCCACCGTTGTCTACAATTGGATCCCTTTTCGCCTGTCGTACCTCCGTTGCTCGTTCGAGCAGTACTCCCGGCCCTAGTCTACCGTAAATTTACTGATTTTTCGTCTCCAGTGAGTCGTTGCTGTTGCTTGCGTACTGCTTGAAACGAATCAAACACGTCCGATTTTCGCTTGATGGGCAACGGCAGAATGGCAGGTCATATAATCGACAGTAACATAAACCCTCCCAGGCTGGAGGATCAAATGGCCACATCAGAGCGTACCCTTTCCAACGGTGTTGTGGTTCGTTCTCAGGTATTATCTAACGATTCTCTGCATTACTTTCCAAGCACGTACGTGTCGTGGAAACCAATCGACTTCGGTTCAAGCTTTGTCACCATGTCATGTCTGACCAGGGCATTTATGGCTTGCTGACTGGCGTGTCCCACCTGACAATGTTATTTGGAACTCACCTCCGATGTACATCGATTGGCTGACCTTCCATCGGTTTCCGACTGTAGCACGGAGCACAAATATTGATAGTCAATTTTACCATTATGGGGGCTAGGACGACTATTACAGTATAGTACATTAGACTGACTATGATCGTGAGTCAAAACGACCATTAAAATAATTGACCCAACATTTGCCATGAATGTCGGAATAGTCCTTGCTACGATGATCATAATCATAGAATACCATGAAGTGGTGAATCCGACCATTTTAATGGTTATTGTATCACTATATGCGATAGTTATCTTGACCATGATTTAATGTCGGTATAACTATGGATTTTTTCAGAGTACTCTAAGAAAAATTCATCGTTGTACCGACAATTAAATCATGGTCAGGATGACTATCGCAACATGGCTGTTACTAATCCATGAAAATTGTCGAATTCACCACGTTGCGGCATTCTTGACTATGATTCGCCTGGTACCAAGTACTATTCTGACATTTAGGCAAATGTTGGATCAACTATTTTCTAATGGTCAGTAATTTCAGCCATTGATCAATGGTTGCTTGCTAGATCACTATACTGCAATAGTCTATCTTAACCCCTAGACTAATGGTAAATTTTGGACTCATCAAATTTCTCTCTGTGGAGCTGGAACTCGTCAACACTCGAGATAAATTCAATGGTTGAACCGACAATTACATCATGAGTCGGGTCTAAGACTGTATGTGACGACTTCAACTTGACCATCGTGAATCATGGCAAACCCTCATTAGGAGAGTCGAATTAACATATCTTTCGACTCGAATTCAATATCGTCAGATTGTAAGGTTCAAGATATTATCAACCGTATTACAATGGAACTGTGATAGTCTAATACTATTATCTTTAATCACAAACATCTTGAAGCATAGCAATAATCCATGCTGCCAGGAAAGTCGACTTGAGGTATATCTGATTGGCAGCATCTAATTCACTATCCTTAGTATTGATCTTTGGAAGGTAATCAATGATCCACCATTGGTAGTGTATCGCTTACCAATTATAATCTCAATCACAAATAGTTTTTCAAAAAACAAACCAGTCAATCGTGTTCCAAGCGCATCCCTCAAAAGAAGATCCGCCACCCCAGGATGGGATGCACTAAGTTGATTCTTGAGGAATCCGAAACGTTTAAAGATTATCGTAGACATGAAACATGTGAAGCTTTTGATAAGTACCTAAAGCTTGAAAAAAAGCTTAGAAACTTATTCAAAGCAAAGAAACGCATTTCGTTTGCAGAGGGACTATCTAGAGAAACTCGATGACAACGCTTTGGAGAAAGGCTCACTACATGCGAAACCGATCATCCTCCAATGAGAGTGAAGAATACTCCATGCAGTGGATATTCAACTTCGCTAAAAAGGTTTGTCCAGACTCTGTCCCAACACAACCGAATTTACGGGATATCACCCGAAGTAACGTTTCCCTGAACGAACTATTCACAATTTTGGAATTTTCTCTTTTACGAGTAACTCTGCGCCGGGAAGCGATTTGATTAAATTCAAACCTTCTAAAAAATCTCCCCGATATCGCTAAAAGACGATTACTTAACCTGTATAATACTCATGGAATTAAGTTCCACCCGCATGGAGACAGGAGCAAGTAATAGCTATTCAAAAGCCTGGGAAACCAGCGTCTGATTACAATTCATACTTTTGTATAATTTACTGTCAGAAAAACAAATGACCTTCAATCTAGGCCAACTGGCAACTTCCAGAATTAGCTACATGGGCTTTCGCCAAGGCTCATGTTTAAGTCCCATACTTTATAATGTTTATGTTAAAGATATTGATAACTGCTTGAAAGCAAAATGCACGCTACGATAACTTGCAGACTGATCTCCTTTTGAGGTCCACGTGCGGAAATCTTGCAAAGACCATAGCAAAATTCCTAAATAATACGTCCATCTGGGCCAGAATTTGCATTGAACGCGTAATATGAGCCTGAGGTTCTGGTAGGGTGAAACCCTTACAGAACCGCTTCTGGGAAACTCTCATCTAGAATACTGATCAGCGTGAAATCAGTAACAACCTTGTTATTGAAAACTTCGAAGAAATGCTAGAATCTTACGAACCTATATTAACTATATGTCGTCCATGATATAATTTCCCTAGGGTACGCTTCCCTTATCACAGTTTCTCCATTCATTATGATCTCTCCGTGAAACAGGCTATTCAAGGAGTTCCAGATCAAAACCAACTGGCAGCAATCCATAATTTCCGGCATCCATATGGGGATAATTTCCGACATGCCCAATTGAAAACAGTGAGGCACTCATCTTACTTTCTTTCAACAATAAGGAAGCAGATGTGTGCGTTGGGGGAAAGATCATTTAAGATTAACTTTGTACGAGGATCCCCTCACATTTGTTCAATTCCAGGCAATGAGAACACAGTGGACTCTCTGGCAAAGGTGGGCGCACATGAAGGCGAAGATTTTTGAGCAAGAATTTCACATGATGAATTTTTCCCTATTAGGGGTACGTCAGAGTTCGCTTCAAAGTTGGCAAAACGATTGAGACAGAAGTAATTCTCTAAGGGCGTGTCGGTTAGATTCCACTATTCCAAATGTTTCGTCGAAATCGTGGTTCAAAGCAGGCCTGGATGCTAAGTCGGGGTTTTAGTCAGCGATGTCAAGACTCTGGTGTCCAACCACGCTGCCCGTTAGACGCACATCTCTACAGAATTAATTTCGTCGAAAGCAATTTATGAAGGTGCGGAACCGGTTATGATGAGCCTCCACTCCACGCAGTTTGACATTGCCCGGATAATGATGCTTCACAGAGGGCGACTTTTGGACAACCCTAAGCGGGCCAGTAAATAGACAAGCCTTCCACGCGGGGTCAGAGATGTTTGGGAATGTGTGATCTCCCTACATGTAAACGATTTAACGAATTCCTTTGTTTGTCTGATCCTCTCTCCCCTCCACTCTAGTAAATGCGGTGCCATTGTGTCCCAGTTATACTATCCTTTTGTTTCCGTGTTAATTGTACCTGCCCCGCAAGCTGTTGTCAGCCCTCTGCGGCTTAGTTCCCGAAGTGCTGACCACAGGGACCGAGGATCATTGACATATCGCAACCATGAGCAGCAAAAGTAGGCTTAAATATGTTAATACTGTGTCCTAGCTCCCTTGCAAATGATAATGTGACCCACGAGTGGTTGGCACCCCACTTTAACTAATATCGAAAAAATAAAATTTTGTTAAATACAATCCGGGTCCGTAAAGTGTCACACAAATGAGTTTCCTGATCATAATGTTCTTTATGTAATCACTGCAAATAGCCAAGGATCCTGGCTTCGACAAAGGTTGTTCAGTTTGATGGAGTTTGAAGTATGTACATGACCAGAATTCCAAGACAAAACATATCTTAAAATTACAAGCGTTATACGCAACCTAAAGAGAAAATATACAAACAGCCTACTACTACCCTACTATTTTACTTAATCAGGAAAATCAGAAAAAACGGAACTTCCAGTCATCAATCAAGAAAGTTTTGGGTCACTGAACATTTTTGTCAAAGATATAAACCTTTGTATAAATGGACAGGATCCTAAGATATAGAATAGTCCGGAAAATCACTTGAACAATTGCTCCACCCAATTCGTAAAATTCTACACTGAATCGAAACATTGTGTATGACTAGAACACCAATGTACTGCATATTCAGAAAAAATACAAGCACACTAGCGCCACATAGTGAGAAAATTCTATCTGCTGGTCATGAATCGAAATGTTTTGATTAATTGAACAACGTTTTCGTTGACAAAATCTTTCCAAATGGACAGAATACCAAGGTATACCATAGTTAGGAGTGCACTAGTGCCACTTGTAAGTTGTGAAAATATATTTTCACATTAAAGTCGCCCTGCTCTTGGAGCATTATTTAAACAAACACATTTAAAAAATGAGTATATACTTTTATATTAGCATTAACCTTAAGTTCAATGCCGACATTCTTTGAAGCTCTCCCAAATTTGATTTAGTTGCCTAACCTCTGTCATATAACTGAACATATAACTAAACGTTGAACTAAACATCTTATCTTCTTTCTTTTCAGGTGTCACAAGATGAAATTTATTTTGATGATGTGTATTTACTGGATGCGGCAGAAAACAAACATTGGTCCTTTTTATGTATGGTTAATTCCATAGATTGAACATAGTTTTTCTTTTAATTCGACCCAACTCCTTCAATAAAATCATTATTGCTCAGTGTAAGTGTTTCATGACTGCTTGTTCGTCATGGTCGTCAGGGATCCTGTCAGTGCAGTTCAGTTCAAATTCAGAACTCATGTTGAACTTATTTATTTATTTTGTTAAAGGCGAGACATAATGAGAAACAATAAATTCCTATGTAAGTAGTCCCAGTTAACAAAATTGAGTCTGCTTACGTTAATAAATCGCTTCAGAAACAGCTGACTTAGCTGCAATACTAGTTGTTGCACTTATTTTGGAAAGAACATGAAACTAGTTGTAATATGGACACACCGATAGTAGATCAAACATTATTGAATTAATATATAAATAAATGATACCACAAGTTGTTTTATTGAGTACGAAATATCACACGCCATCAATACTTCTCATTAGTTTTGATGGCATTTTTGAATCGTTTCAGTTTTAAGTGTCTTATGGGCATGCCATCCTGATCTCCTCGTTTCGGTACATTTAAATAACGAAATCCTATCCACATCAGGAGCACTAGGAGTACTAAAAGTTTTGAAATGTCTACCCCATTTCATCAGATCGTATTCAAAATTTCATTTCGATCTGTCAATTCATTCTTTGCAGTGCAGTGATTAAATTCTTTGTTTTTGAAGGTTTATCGGCAACTGAGATCCATGCAAAGGCTATGAAAGTATTAAAGAGTCTTCTACTTCATATCTAACCGTTTACCGATGGGTTTTGGAGTTTAAGTGTGACCTTACCAGCGCTGAAGATGATCCACGCTCAGGACGTCCAAGGAGTGCATCAACACCACAAATCATAGGCAAAATACAGGATATGACTGTGGGTGTGGCATATTTTAGGATGTTTAAAGTTTGGATTTTAGGTTTCAATGTTGAATGCGATCTTCTGCGTAACATTAGGAGCATTTTCGAAAGGATAAAAACGAAAGGATTCATCACTATTGATAAGGCTTGGGTCTACAACCATGATCCGGAATCAAAACAACTGGTTAAGGAATGGTGTGAAATTCGACTATCACAGCGTGAATTACTACTATCGCAACCAACACTTCGTGTACACACACCGATGACTCATCATCGAGTCATCACTACAGTGACAACGACCATCGGGTAATTTGTATTTGATCACAGGTTTGTGTAAATAAAGTTTTGGTTATAATTCGACCACACATAGGATAAGATGTCGACGCTAGTACTGCTGGCTAATGAATTGTCGCACAATATTCGTCCTCTTTAGGGCGACCAATTCGCTTTTCCTAGCTGAAGAGTGTGTTTGATTGGAGTTTCTCACTTACCGTTCCAAATTCTTGTCAGTTGGCAGCCAGCAACACGGCTTAGCGGTTTTTCTTCATTCTGCAAAAGCCTTTTAAACACCGTGTCCACACTGAGAATATTGTGGTATGACCCAGATTTAATTTAGTGCTAATCATGTATCCAACCACAACTAACATGTAGTAGACAATGGTAGATGTAGCACACAATCCCAGTTAGGCTGGACTCGTGTTATAATGCCCAATACACTGCTGGGATTGCTTTGCTAAACTTCGATAGGCTCAAGTAACCCTTTTTCCAAATATTGACCTTTCTTTAATTGAAAAGTGCTACATAACTGCAAGGTATCCAAGTAGCACACTAACATCATAATTAGCTGTAGTAACTTGATAATTACTTAACAAGTCATATTTATGTTACCTCAACCAAATGGCAATAAGTGTGCTACTAGTGTATATGTTCGGTTGTTTCATTTTTCAAATTGACAAAAACGACATTCAGATGATGCGCTTTTACCAATTTTGTTTATGGGATACCAGTTGGATTCTACCATGGACATTTCCCAGGTTTTAAGTTTCATTCTCAACGTACACCTAGGGACACCACAAAAAGGTTCAGAACCGACGAATCTCGAAGCAGAGCCTTGTCTTGCTAGTCTATCGCCGTTTTAATTTCCTTCAATTCCACAATGACCGGGCACCCAGGATAACATAACCTCGTTCCTTACTAGCCAGTTGTTTCAGCTAAAGAATGCATTCTCACATTAGCTGCGATTGCACACGTGAATGACTTAAGCGCATTCAACGCTGCTTGACTGTCCGAAAATATACAGATCTTAGCAAACCTATAATTCCTTTTCATGCACAAATTAGCACATTCTATTATGGCTTGAATCTCTGCTTGAACCTTGGTGAAACCAGGGCCAAAATCCCGGCTCCGGTATTCTCCCCATCTTGGACCCATCCGTATAAAAAACAATAGATCCTGGACGTAAGCTAGGGACACAGCGGCCTGGCTTGTCCGCTAAATGGAGGGAACAAGGTCGTTGGTATTCGTTGGCATCCAATCTTCAATTGTTTTCATATCTGAGTTCAAATTGAGGTCCTTAATGATTTTCCCGTCAGATCTCCATCTAGTATTCTGTACGGTAACGAATACACATCAGAGCAGCCCTTGGTAATAACCTTGTCTCAGATGAGAGTTCCAGGTAAGCTTTTTTGTCCAAAATAATACCAAGGTATTTAACTTCTTCCGACAACCGAATTTGATATCCATCCAATGAAGGCCGTGTTAGAGTAAAGCTTTTACTTCTTTGTGAATGGAACAATAACAGTTTAAGACCCATTCCTAAACCATTTAAAAAGTAATATTGAAACTAGAAATTAGAAGAAAAATTAGTATTTTCCGTTTAATTCCAACTACCTTTGCTCATCTTGACAGATACGCGTATTTCGTCTACAATGTGGAGACTTCGAGTCGAGTTATTAGTACGAGACACTGGAAGAAGTTTGCACATTGTAGACGAAATACGCGCATCTGTCAAGATAAGCAAAAGGTAGTTGGAATTAAAAATGGAAAATACTATTTTTTGCTTCTAATTTCTAGTTACAGGTATTCCACTAAACAGCTCAAACCTCTAGGATTCAGTAATATTGAGTAAAGTTTGTAGACGGATTGAAATTGCAGCTGTCAAACTTTTCGCGAATTGTGGTTAGAATTGTGGCCACATCATCTGTGTATCTCGGTTACTTCAAAACCTTTGATCGTTCAAATTTTTATAGTAGTTCGTTCTACTACTAAAGACCATAGTAATGTTGACGAGAAGACAACCCCAAAGTCATCAACATTTTTTCCCATAGTCTTTAGACAGAAACAGAAGGATGGCTGGTGGGTCTATAGGCTTTTTTGCAGTCGTTTTATCCCTTTTTCTAGTTTTTTGGAACAAAGACAACTCGAACCTGTCTCCAAGGCAAGTTAGGTGTATATAGCGCAAAGTAATGCTGGCTCTGAAAATTTCACTTAGGAGTGGGCAGAGCGTATCTTTTCCTCGTTGGAGTAAAGTTAGGTAAATTTCAACTTTCCTGGCGGATTTTAAAGGCTGAAAAGAACCCAATGCTCATTCAATCTTTGACGGTATGAAGATTTCACGAGCTCTTTGATAGGCATCTACAGACCATGCCTGTCTTGCCTCATCTAAGTCGTGCTTTTCATTCAAATAAGATCGATCCTGAAAGTGAGTTCAGCGTGATGTTTCAGTAGAATGTACAGTGAAACTACCATCTTGCTTTTTGAGATTCCCGAGACCATTCGAATGATCCTTCTAAAGGACTTTATGAAGCCTTGCAGCTGTGGGAGCGTTATTGATATCTTCGCATGCCCGTCTCCAGTCCTTGCGTTTGGCTAGTCTCAATTCTCTGTTATATTCAGCTAGGGCTTTTCTGTATTGTACCCAATCACTGCGTCGTGTTGCAGTCTGATTCAAGGCAAACACCATTTTTTTGCGGAATTGATGTCCGATATTCTTACAACATGCCCGCCCATTGTACCCTTCCGGCTTTAGCGACTTTCTGGCTACTGTGTTCGCTATTGAGCTGCGCCAGCTCGTGATTCATCCTTCTCCTCCATACACGAGTATTGCCCACGTCTCATGCCCGAAGAGAACTACCGGTCTTATCGGCGTTTTGTACATGGTACACTTTGAACGGGGGTGAAGTTTACCAGACCTCAAGGTTTTGTGGAGTCCATAGTAGGCACGTCTTCCGGTAATAATGGGTCTCCAAATTTCTCTTCTGCAGTTGTATTCCGACGTAACCAATGATCCGAGGTACTCAAACTCATCTACCCCCTCGAACTCATCTCTGTCGATTGTCACAGTTCTGCCTATGCGAGCTCTATCACGCTCGGTTCCTCCAGCAAACAGCTACTTAGTCTTCGACGCATTCACTTTCAAACCAACCTTTTTTCCGCTTCACGTTTCAACTTGGTTTACTGATCAGCTACCACCTGGAATGTTCTGCCGACAATGTCTACGGCGTCAGCAAAACAGGTGAACTGGCCGGATTTATTGAAAATCGTACCCCACTTGTTAAAGCCCACACGCTTCATAACACCTTCTAGCGCAATGTTTCAAACGAGTCCGATAACGCACCTGATATCTTCACGTAACACTGTAGGTACACCATCTATCGTAGCCTTGATCATTTTGGTCAGTTCCCGGGAATAAAAATTCTCGTCCATAATCTTCCATAGCTCATCACGATCAATAGTATCGTATGCGGCCTTGAAGTCGATGAATAGGTGGTGTGTAGGGACTTGATATTCGCCACATTTTTTGAGGATTTGGTCAGTAGTTGATCGACCGTTCACAAGGCCGGCTTAATAACATCCCACAAATCTGCTTTCTCGCGGCGATAGACGCCGGAAGATTATCTGGAAAAGCACTTTGTAAGGCGACGGTGAGAATAGTGATCTTTCAATAGTTTTCACATTCTAACTTGTTACCCCTTTTTGTATATTGGGCATATAACTCCCTCTTTCCACACCTCCGGTAGCGGTTCTGTATCCCAGATCCGAATCAGTAAATGCAGACAAGTCGCCAACTTATCCGGGCCCATTTTTATAAGTTCCGCTCCGATGCTCCAGAGATGCCATCATTCCCAGCTGCCTTGTTATTCTTAAGCTGTTTGATAGCACTTATCGTGGGAGTTGACACGTCACCCTCGTCCACTATACCGATGAAGCCATTTCTCCTGCTGACGTGGTATTCCGCCAATGCGCCAGTCAAGTGATCATCGTAGTGCGGATTCCACCTTTCAATCACCTCACGTTCATCGGTACACGGCTCGCGGCACGAAACCTTTAAGTAGAATTTCCACGTATCTTGAGAACGATACAGCTGCTCTATTTCTTCGCACTCCAACTCCTCCCGGTGACGCTTCTTATCCCGGAACAGGTGAGTTTGCTGTCTTCGCGTCTGTCTGTATCGCTTCACATTTTGACGAGTTGTCGCTTGCAGCATCAACGCCCGCGCTGCATTCTTCTCATCTAGAACGCGTATGACACTCCATCGTCGACCCTATGGCAGGCACTCCATCAGTCCTCAAGCGAAGCTGTCGATTGGCTCGCCTTGACTGTACCGGCACAACGCTACTTTAGAGGCTTGCGTGTAATTAGCCTGTGACTTCGGGCTACCGGTAACGCTCCAGCTTACATACGGCTTGGCGGGCAGCCAGTGTTAGTGAATGCTGTTCACAACGGAAAGTCTTTGGCGCACTTTTGGCCACATTGGTAACAGTGGTCTGAGTCGCCGTGGCGCCGCGGGCGAGGCCCGTGACGTCGATAACATCCGGAGGCGGGGTCTTCCATCAATGTTCAGAACGCGGTCGACTTATGATTCGGTCCGTTGTCGTTGCATCTCCAGGTGCACCGCTATGGGAAGCTATGCTGGAAGTAGGTACTAGGTATGGCGCCATGTTCTTGAAGGCGGCGAAATCGATGAGTCTGAGGCCGGCGGGTGGACGCTGAACGTTCCTATAACCTGTCTGAATTCCTCCTCCTGGCCGAGGAGGCATGAGCACAAACTCAAATACTATTAGGGCTTAAGGCGTGAAATTTACAAGAATCGTTTGCTCCACGGTATAATCCATTGGTTGGAAATACGAAATAAGGGCATACGTCATAAGGGTAGGCTAGGGGACCGGGCTGGGGTGCTGGCTTTATGTACACGCAAAAAAAGCCGCAGTGAAACTACCATTTCGAGGGTTAAGTCAGCGCGCAATCACCAGCAATTTTCAGCTGACAATAAATGCGTTTGATTTTACCATGCTCTGCGATTAGATCAACGATGGATTGCCGGTTGATATCAATGTGAGGTCTGTCAAATATACCACAAATGTTGAAGGTTTTACCATAGACTAACTCTAAGACCAGTAGGTCCCATACAAAAACGATTTTTTCTGGCTCAGTCAGTACTAGAACATCGTCCCAAGCTCGGTCCCAAGCCTCTATAATGCACCCCTTATAATGAACTCACATGAACACACTCTCAAACTCTGTCAAAATAACACAGCAAATCAAAACAAAGGCGCAAATATGTATAACAAGGTGCTGGCTTCAAGGTGTAATTCCGACCAAGGGGTTCTCTACAACAGTGAACCAATTTCAAATCGCTAGTTAAGTATTGATTGTTGGTTTAACGTAGTAAATTGGACTTAAATTCCATGGTAGTTTTAAAGATAGGCATAGTCGGGTAAAATGGTAATTTTTACTACAAGATGTTTTTCTGTGTAGCTAAATCTCTTACAACCAGACGTCAGAAGGCTCATTGTTTGTAAACAATACTGGCGTTCGTAATCGTAGTAACAAGCACAAGATGGGCCTTATTCCAACAGGCCCGTGATGTGTTGCATACTGTCAGACGCTAGTTCACAACAGGGATTAAGTTACCACGTGTCTGGGGTAGGCAAAGTCCCGCCAAACAATCACAGTTTCGGTCTCCAGCTGCCCAAGACACCCCAAAAAGGTATAATTTCTAACACGGACTATGATCTTCCAAGCATCTTCCAGCAAGATGAATTTCTGTTTCGTGTAATTGATATTTTGATTATCGAACTTATATATCCTGAACGTGAACATTCGAACATTCTGGATTGTTTGAAGCATTTTTAGAGGTGAGTTTTTCTGCTTCAAAAAATTACAAATGCAACTCGTTGTGCCGCTGATCTTTAGCAGAGATAATACTTAAGGATCTTGAGTGCAACAATAGTTTTAACTCAGACAGACTATAATTGAAGAAAAATAACTCCATTTACCTCCAACTACCTTTGCTTATTCGACAGATACGCGTATTTTCGTTCAGCACGTACTTTTCATGTCTCGTACTAATAATCCGGAGTCGAGTTATTAGTACGAGGACACTGCAGCTAGTCTTGCACATTGTAGACGAAATACGCGTATCTGTCGAAGATAAGCAAAGGTAGCTGGAATTAAATGGAAGATTACTAATTCTTCTTCTAATTTCTAGTTACAGGTATTCCACTAAAACGAAGCTCAAACACCTCTAGGACTCAGACAGACGTTGGACATTATCTCGTTTACCTGTGTAAAAACACAGCTACCCTCACAATATCAAGTAGCAATAACCCAACAGATGGCGCCAAGCAGATTTTTTTGATTGGTAATGGAAAATGGATTGCCAGTCAAACTGTTTAACTGAGTTAATGAAGCAACAAGTTGACTAGGCGGCGTTACTGTGCAAGATGATCCCAACGTAATTAGATTTGGATTTTTATATATCAAATTGAATTGTTTTGTTCCAGCTTGAACGTCTGTCTGCGGTTGAACGTAGTCTACGATAATCCTGCGGTCGTGTCATTCACCAAATCTCATTGATTTTTCTTCTATACAAGGTGGCATCACCGACAAAACCGACATAAATGATAATAGAAAATGTCTTAATATTTCTGTTCAAATCATTTGACTGACATCTATCTTCGTGTTCGCTGAGTAAGCTTATTGAAGACACGAACACGTTTGGGAACTTGATTAGAAGGTTCATGTCTGATAATTTTGGACACATTTATCTGATCTAG
>JASCZW010001577.1:0-73751 GCA_034211315.2 Aedes japonicus | reverse complement strand
GTCTTTGATGCTTTAAATTGTTTGCCAATTTTGAAAAACTAAAAAGACACTTCTATTTGTAGCAGACGTTTTGAAACGAATTTTACCAGGAGTCTTTGTGGGATACTAAATTACATTATTTTCCATCGTTTGGCATCAAAATCTCAAACATGACAAATATTGGAGTTGTGCCACTATTGCACGAAACCGACGATATATTAAATTTGAAGGAATTTATATACAATTTTCAATAAATTAACAAACGAAATGTTTGTTCACAAAAGTTGATACGCCCTAATCAAATGTTGGCGCTGAATTGTTTCATTGGATCTTCTTACTTTTTTAATGCTTTGATTTTCTGTGGACATAAAACAAGAGAAGTGATAAGTTTCATTGTCCAGTTTGGCTTTACCACGTTCTCAAAAAATGTCACAGCAAAGGCAATCGAAGTACGTTGCGGAATCTCGCAAGTGAAGCTCGAGGCTATTGAGGAAACAATAACAAAAATTGCAAAAGAGTTGGATTTTAAAAGTTTATAGATTATACAACTACATATATACCCAAATACTCAAATTAGCTTGTTCAATAATTATCAACCATATGTGTTATGGCATGTATTTATTATTTGAATAATACCATTATTACAATACACTATCGCGGTCCTACGAGAACCTCGTGGTTATATCTCTGATTTAACCCACCCTTAAGGGCTTATGCTGAATCATTTTTGGCGGCAGTCATTAACTCTACATATAGTATTGATGAAACTCAGAGTCTGTACTAAATATTGAAAATTTAATCACATCAGTTTGTGTGCTTACTTGCTTTGAGCAATCTGATAGATCGAATCGAACGTTCATACACTCAACAATCGAGATTCATCAATTTGAAATAGCAAGGTGAGTTAGCGAGACGAGATAAAAGATAGGAAAAATACATGGAGCAGCGATTCACCTTAATGTTTTTTTAAATATTTAGTACAGTACATTCAAAAAAAAATCAAAAGAAAAAATTGTATGTACTTCATGTAGGTTCATACTTGGGTGTCGAGAACGACATGCTTGCCGCCATGCTTGGTGTTTCATGGGAATGCGAACAAGGACGCTTGTATGTGGACGGCGGTATGAGTTGTCGGTTGCCAAGGGCGACGTTTTCAATTATGATGTCCGCTTCTTTCACCAAACTGTTTTCCATTGCTGGAGAAGAGTAACTTTTGATTGTGCAGCTCACAGGTTAGATACCCATCCGCCTAACGTATAGTAATAGGCAGTTGCTTATCCTGTTGAGAGTTTGCAGTTGAACATCAACGTGCTCGTAAAATTTATTACTTTTATTACAGATTGTGTGTCGGGAATTTCAATATCGACATCAACAGTGGCGAAGTATATTGTGGTTCAAGGCACTTGTCCTTGGAGTGTTGTAGTTACACATACTGCCTGCATCACGGTTTAACATTAACGTGATACACATCACTCAGAAGCAATGGATTGGCCAAGCTTACGGGTCGCCAAGGGAGGCCTCTTCCATGTCCCCAAAACAAGATATACCAAAGAAACTCAGGATCTCATCAAAGGTAAATGCAAGTCGCCGTTTAAATTCAAGGCCTTGTTCTAATTGTTTGACTTTTGATCAGTTTTGATGGAGGAAGCAAAATTGACTATTCTTCAGCGTAATAAAATCAATTACCATCTAAGAACTGGCGAACCACTTCCACCGCCGAAGGAACCTAAATTCGAACAGGACTATAGCAACTTTCTTCCGGTTGCGATTCCTAGGAAAAACATCAAGAAGCGGTCATTGTCTACGATAATCGAAAGTGGTGCTTTCGATGTGGAAAAGTACGTACCGAAAGAAGGCAAGGAACCGGTGGAGAAATCCAAGTTGAAACTTCAGGAGCGGATGGCAGGGTGTAAAATATTTCCCGATGATGGACGGAAACGAGTGCAACGTAGCAAAAGCGATACGGATATGGACTATACCGAGACGGATCGGGAAGCTGAATGTATTATAGATTTACTATGTTACCCTTTCTTGTGATTATGAATCGTTGCGTTAATTTCAGTGCTTCAGGAAATCAACGAACGCGTTGAATGGTTGTCGGAAATGGAAGCTCTTGGAGAGGGTAAGAAACACCGGCAGATTATTCATGCTCAGATCGCAGAACGCCTCAATGAGCTAAAACGACTCGAGAGAGACCAGTCAAAACAGGATTCAGTGGATGAAAAATAGTCGGTTTCGGCATCTTTCATAGTAGTAGTCACAATTTTGAATAAACTTTCAGCTGTTTTAATGATTTCACAAAAAAAAAGAAAATAATAATAATAACTTATGCTAGAGAAAATTACACCATCAGGTCTATTCTGCGTGGCTCTGTGTGGGGTTAGACGATTCTCTTTCTCAAACGAGGTGACAATTTTCGCCTCCGGGGAATCAAATGGAGACGACAATTGTCACCTCGTACGTAAGAGAAAGAAAGGGAGTCGACTCCCCTCACACGCCACGCAGAATAGGCCTGAATGTTCTCTGCTTCCGATGGAGGAAGCTGCTTTCCCGTTCGGTCTAGTATCGACCAGAGAAACTGTATGCTCAAATGCAGTTCAAAAATATTAGCAATGACCCGGAAAGCAGTCCATCACTATCCTTGTGCCGCTTTGGCCTTGTTTTTCACCTTCTTGATTTTCTTCAGTCCATCCATGGTGGATTTTAGCACTTTCGAGTAGGATTCCATAAATTTGGCAACCTCGTCATGCCGAACAACGGTCGACAGCTTTTTCGAACGCGATCGGGCTCTAATCATGCACTGGTACTCGGCGGGTTTCGGCAGCGGTGGTTTGCCTTCTCGGGGCTGTGGTCGATCGTGACCGTCATCTGAAAAAAATATTAAGTTGAAATTCTAAGTAAATAAGCCTTACCATTATGTTATTAAATATTGATGCACTACGCATAAGTTCATGATTTTCAAGGTAACTATTTCAAAAGCAAGCTTTAAACCATGGGAATTGTTGAGATGTTTTTGTTAATCAATAGTATGAATTACAGCAGTTTTTTAATACTTGATAGGTAAATGTCTTATGAATACAAGATCTACTGAAATTTTGTTTTCTAAGTTTCTAGCATGTTCTGAGCAATGTGTGAATTAATTAAATGCATGCTTATTGTACGTGCCGTGTGTATCGAAACGATCCTAAGCATTCTTCTACAACAGGTGGTACTATTTTAGTGGAAAATCGATATTTCATCCCAAATGAAGTAACACAAGTGGATATTTATACACATATTCGTATTTTTTTTCAGCTTACATTTGCTAATAATTACTATTTAAGTATTTTTGCTTTTCCTACACAAAAAATAGAGATCTCCATACATTTTATTAGATTATAACTACCGCTCTTCCGTGAGATCGCTTGGAACAAATATTTGAAGTGGTGCGTAGAATGGATGTGAATACATACATATGTTCTGCCACGGCGCAGAACATATCGTGTAACAGCTAAGCTGTATTTTGAAATACTAGCTGGTCATTTAGGTTTCCTTTTCAGTGAGTCAAGGCGGTGTCCCATTGACACTTAGCATGAGATGACTCTCCGTGGAAATCAAATGGAGAATCGGGATTTGTCGAGGAATGTCAGTCCTTTATGAATAGCCGGATTCACACTAACATATACATATCTATATTTGACTTAGCTTACTCTGAAGCCCAAAGTAATTTAGTAAGAGTAACGTAGGCTTTCTCCAAATTTGAGGTTTTTTTTCGAATAATATGACTTAGGTAGTATTTAACACTTGTTTTCCAAACTAATGGTAGGGGTTCCTTTTTTAGGTGAAAAAGTGGAGAAATTCGTAAATATTACAGCCTGTTTAAGTCACCATTAATTAATTGTTCGGTGCGATCGCTTATTTTTGTATGACCGATGCGATATGTTCGAAATGAGCCATAGGGATGAGAGCAGGAATCTTATACTTAAGAATCAAGCAGAAGAACATCACGTGGAGAATCATTTCAAAGATAAAAATGATAACTTATTGGATCAACTTCATGAAAGCCACCAACTAGACAACTTCTTGCAAGACAAATCCATTAATTGTTCA
This sequence comes from Aedes japonicus, assembly GCA_034211315.2. Taxonomy (NCBI): domain Eukaryota; kingdom Metazoa; phylum Arthropoda; class Insecta; order Diptera; family Culicidae; genus Aedes; species Aedes japonicus. The sequence continues at coordinate 69,683 of JASCZW010001577.1, read as the reverse complement.
GAAATTTTAGATTGTCCTGCATAAACCTTCCGCTCGCTTATTTTCGAGGGCTTCCGGAACAGTCTGCATGTAGTAATCTAACTTGTTTTAGTGTATGTAACAACCTGTGATTTCAACTTTGCTTTAAGTTTCAAAATTCTAAAGCCATGCTTGAAACTTAATTATAATTTCGACTGCACCTAACCAATCCGATAAAACTTACATCGTTTGATCGTCACTGTGAAGGAAGAACTGCTCCGGGCAGATTGGGAAAGGAGTGTGAGTTGAGTTAGAAACTAAAATGTAAAGAAACATGATTAGATAAATGTTTTGATTGCTGCAAATTTATATTCTTACTTCATCATTACTTAGAAGAACCATACTTTTGGCCTACGCTTTTGATTCTGCCCAGGGAATAAACTAGTTATAACAGCACTATTTCAGATCACGGCCTTTGAAATTAATGTCTTGAAAAATTATGGACGTAGCGGAAGAAAGCAAGGAATCGATTTTGTATTATTTTGACAAGTTTGTTGCAGATATTCACACGTTTGACAGCTTATAGTTTACGTGTCAGTGGCCCGCGGCGAACGGGGCGAAAAATGTGCTTGGTGGAAGCGTTCCCAGAACTTCATTTCCTACATCCTGAAAACACTGCACCGATAAAAATTATAGTCACTAGATTCATAGTCTGGCGGATACAACGACGGGAGACAATTTGAACTTTCACTTGGCGGAGCCAATCGAGCATATCTCGAGTAATTCATGTTCAAGGCCTAAAAGCCATTTGTAAACAATGACTTTAAATATCGATTTCTCTTGAATCTTAAATCACTCTCGTGAAATGAAAGCAGCATTTGGTAGAAGAATGTCAGTTCTGCCATATGGAGTAGCAGGATATAGTGGGATTCTCGTGATTCATGCGAAATCAACGTTTAATGTCATTGTTTAGAAATGAAGTTTTAAATTGTTCAGACACAATTTATATTACGTGATATAGAGTATCTTGATTTCAGTATCTAGGCATCTAGTTTTCACTGAAAATAATGTGCTTGGCATTTGATATCAAGATACTCTATATCACGTAATATAGGTTGTAGTGTGAACGGTGTTAAACCCTGTTCACACTACGAACTATATTACGTGATATAGAGTATCTTGATATCAAATGCCATGCACATTATTTCCAGTGAAAACTAGATGTATAGATGCTGATATCAAGATAGCCAACATATATTACGTGATATAGAGTATCTTGATATGAAATGACATGAATATTATTTCCAGTGAAAACTATATGTATAGATTCTGATATCAAGATACTCTATATCACGTAATATAGCTTGTAGTGCGAACGGGGTGTTAGGCTCTTAACATGAACTACTCGCGATATGCTCGATTGGCTCCGAAAACTGACAGTTCAAATTGGCTCCCGTCGTTGTATCCGCCAGACTATGAATCTAGTGACTATAATAAAAATAGCAATGACAATCAGCCTTAAGGCCGCAGCTACATAACAGACGAGCATAACGGCGCGTTGCATGAGCAGCTTATTCGACAGTTAATCCATATATGTTTATGTCAAAAACTACCGCAACCGCGCCAGATTGCGCTCCCCATGTGCTAGCCCAGCCGCTTTATTCTGCGTGGCGGATGAGTCGACACGACTTCGCTCTCTCAATTGTCGCCCTCGGATGAGGTCCCGCACCGATGCTTGACTTGGGTGCAATAATCAAATCGCTTGTCACCTCTGTGATGCGAAGTAGATGAGTCACCTGCATGTCGAGTCGTCGACTCACCCGCCACGCAGAATAAGGCTGAATATCAACCCGTAACAACTTTGACATCGCTCCAGAGTAAAGTCAATGTACCCCAATGTACCCCGATACTTTTGGCTCACAATCGAATGAAACCTAGAACAATTATCAATTTGCATACTGCTAATAAACAAACAAGATTGTATACATGAGTATTCCATTTAGAAAATATGTGTCAGTACTAATAGTTGAAAACCATAACATCTCACGATTGAACCATAACATGATTACGATTGGAAATATCACAAAGGAGTTTTCGAATCAAGAGAGGAAGCGTTAAAGCGTAATATAAAAATATTGAAAATGGCGGTAGCAAACGTCGTGCCCAACGAGACAGAGCTTCCAACCGATTTATGTGCAATTTTCGAAGGTTATTTCCCCTATTCAGCTTGAGTTTGCATCTTATTTTAATTGTCAAACCTTTTTTCTTGTAGATTTAGATCCTTATATATCCTATTATAATAACAAATTGGGCGATGAAAACGAAGGAAAAATCAGTGAACGCGATTTTGGAGCCATGATCACCTGGCCAAAGTTGGAATATCTACGGAATATTCCGAAAAATAGTTTATGGGTGACAGGACGCAAGTGTGTAATTCTGCATTAATCTTTATTCTAATAATGCAAATCTTGCATTTCATAGGGACACGAAATCGTCAAATTTACACGGCGACATGGTGAAACTAGAAGTTTTGCCTCATACTACTTTCATCTAGAGAGGAGAACCAGTTGAATACATCAAATCTACAGGAACTGCTATAACAACAAATTAATATTTCTTTGGATATCACTGCGACCATTCATTCTGAAACTTTCATTTCGTCGCCATCTAGTAATCCTTACTGCATGTATTTTCTCTGAAGAAGCACCCCGCATAACAACCCCGCATTTGCTGTATAGTCGAAACTCTATTATGAATGTAAGATATATTATCACATTTTATGTTATTGTTATCGAATAATTTAATCTCGTTTTCACCATAAAACCTCTACATTAACACATATTGTTAACATTTGCCATATAGTCATTGAAAGGTTTTATATTGTCTGCACTCTGTCTGGATTATATACCAACTTTTTGGCATAGAGTACAGCAAAAATTTTGTTCGTGAAAATTGCCATTTTTTATGGTAACCTAAATTAACCGCCTATTCAGCATATTGTTATTTGGCCTTTCACCATCTGACATATTGTTAAAACTATATAGGAAATAGTAAGTTTATAGTTGTCATCTGTAAAGGTAAATGTCGTAATAATAACGGAAACGGTCGTCAACAATAAGGTAAATGGTCCAGGAATGGTTTATGATTATGCGGGACGGCAACTGAACACAATTTAAAAAAATAAATGCTTAAAAATCGTTAGTTCAAATATTTCCTATATTATTTTTCTCTTGATGAAGGTAATGTGAACAACATATAAACATATATTATTTGTTTTGTCTTTTCATAGAAATTATATAAATGAAAAGCCAAATGGTGGTCGGTTCGAGTTATTGTTTTGATAACGATTTCTTGAATTGAATCGGTTTTGATCATTATTTCGTTCATAGTTATTGGAATACTGACGATTTCCATAGTTGCGATTATTGTTACTGTTACGATTGTAATTGTTGCGATTAGTGTTCATATATCTGCCTCTGTAGTTTCCGCGTTGATTATTGTAGTTTTGCCGATCACGGTTTGTGTACCGTTGGCTATTCATGTGTAGGATTTGATTTGAATTATTCGTTTCCTGCGTGTACATATTGGACATTGAAATCAAATTCTTCAAGTTCTAATCTCATGCGAGTCAACTTAGAACTTGGATTTTTCATAGAGAACAGATAGACAAGAGCTCTATGGTCTGTTTTAATTGTAAATTTTCTTCCTAGTAAATAAGGACGAAAGTGTGATACTGCCCAATGGATGGCTGTCAATTCTTGCTCAATAGTAGACTTGTTTGCTTCACCTTTCGTAAATGCTTTACTAGCAAATGCGATTGGTAAGTCAACATTGTCGTAGCTTTGTGCAAGAATTGCTCCGCATGCCAATTTTGAGGCATCAGTTATCAAAATAAACTCTTTCCTAAAATCGGGAAATTTCAAAATCGGTTGAGACATAAGTTTCCGTTTTAAATTTTCAAAAGCTGTTTTACATTCGTTATTCCAATCAAATTGTGCGTTTTTCCTTAGTTGATTATTTATGTGTATGTGGATGTGTAATTTCTGCAAACTTTGGGATAAATCGCCTGTAATAATTACAGAATGCGACGAATCTTCGAATATCATCTGAGTTTTTAGGTTCTGGAAAATTTTTGATAGCATTGAATTTTGATGGGTCTGGCTGAATGCCATTTTCTGATATATGATGTCCTAGGTAGGTTCCATCATGTTTGAAAAAGTTACATTTTGTAGGATTAAGTTTTAAATTGAAATGTCTCAATTTCTTAAAGACTGTTTCCAAATTGCTGAAATGATGATTAATAGAACATCCAATGACGAGGATGTCGTCAATATAGAGAAAAGCGCACTCAGGAGGTAAACCACTGAGCGCTATCGTCATCATCCTTTGAAAACTGTTAGGAGATACGTTAAGTCCAAAAGGAAGGCGATTAAATTCATAATGTCCAGTATCACTTGAGAAAGCTGTATAATGTTTAGAGTTTTCATCCAATTCAATTTGGTGAAACCCAGATGTAAGGTCGAGAGTCGAAAAATATTTCGCTCTACCTAGATTGTCCAACATTTCGTCTATTCGAGGTAGTGGGAATTTGTCCGCAATTATCTTTTTATTTAATTGACGGAAATCCACAACAAGTCGCCATTTTTTCTCGTTGTTGTTTGACTTTTTTGGTACAATCAATATATGAGAATTGAACGGTGAAATTGATGGTCTAACTATGTTGTCATCTACCATCCTTTGTACTTGTTTATTCACTTCAGATTTATGCGTTTCTGGTATTCGATAATTCTTTATATACACAGGGCCATCTGAATCTAGCCTTAGTGTTTGTTTATAGAAATTATTCACCGATAGTGGTTCGTCGTTCATTGCAAAAATATCAGTATAATTCAAGCAAAGTTGTTGTAATTTTTCCCTTATCTCTTTGTCTACTATATTGGATACATTAAGTTCCTTCAGTAATTTCTCATTTCTTGTTTCAATTGGATTATCCTCATGTGAATTGACCAATGTGAATTCTTTGAGGGGTAAAATTTTTGGTTTATATTGTAACGTTATACGTTTTCTTTCGATTTAGCTTGCCATAAAGAATTGCACCTGGGTAACCCTCTTCTATATGGCAAGGTAGTTTAAGTATACTATAATTATAAAAGCTCGGATCTATGGCAGTGTGTCTTAGATAGAATTTTGCTATAAGAGCCAAAAAGTATAGGTAGCTATATTCCATTATAGCAGATAATTTCGGCAGGCGCCAAACGCTACGCCATTCTTTTTGTTTTTTCAAGCATAAAGACTTCGATTTTTAGAAAGACAACCTTTGTTTGTTACGATTAGGAAGTTTATTAATCGCGGAAGCTGCTCTGACTCAGCCATTTCGCTAACAAATCGGCTGGAGAACAGAAGTGCGCGTGTTAATTTGTAGGTTGTAAATTTAAACTACTCGGTTATTTTTTGCGTAATAGTTTTACATAGAGGTAAAGGTAGTGTGTGAGTTTTGTTTTCAGAAGCGTTTTAACGTTTGTTGGTCCTTTCAGCGGACATAATTTCAAACTAGTCGCGTTCTTGTTAAAAATTTGAATTTATAGTTTCGAACGAAAAAAAGGTAAATCCGTTATTTTTTAAATACTGCAATTATAAGTTTTAATGTGAGTTCGCGTTGGACTTCCAGCGCTTGTCGCTTTTTCTGTACGGGCTGGAACTACGTCACTGTTCGGCAATCATCATCGCTGAATTGGGAATCTCGACGGTGTTTTTCCCCCGTGAGACGGACAACATCGACTCGTGCGCCCAGCAAAGGCCCGCCTTTCGAGGTAGTCAAACGGAGGAGTGAAGATCGCAAGGAATTTGTGCGAGTTTTTCACCCGACGGTCGCCAATAATCCGTCGGAATTCCACTCAACGTTAAAACCCTCTGTGGAAACGATACCGAGAGCGCGGTTGCAGTGATCCGTTGTCAAGTGTCGGACACTGAACCGGACCTCACCCCAAAATATAGTAGCCTCTCTTAACCCCGCCCGGTCATAGCGGAAAGGTACGCGAAGCCGGGTCGCCTGGGAAAGGGGACTCCTATATTGAAGGAGAAGGTCGATTCCGGACGCTCTCGACGAAACCGAAACCGGAAGTCATTCGTCCAGCCGCCACTCCCTCCGCAACTTTAGTTTCGGCCATACTGCGCACGGGTCATCGTCCATCGCTGATTTGCAGCCCAGCGGCGTCGTTAGTCCTGCCGCCATCGTCACCTCGTCGCCATTTCATCGAAACTCATCCACCGGCAGCCATCATCAGTGAGTCACCGTGGAACAAAACCTGCGCAGGTACGTCGTTCAGTTTTCATGGCCATGATTTAACCCGTACACCCACACATACACTTACACGAGAGGTCCAATACGAACGAATATAAAATATAGTGCAGTTAAAGTTTGAAGTTTGGTATTTTTTAGTTGAAACCACGCGAAAATAAAGCTCACATTACACTAAGTTTCCGTTTTCAGTTTTCTCTGCTCTATTGAGTAAGCATTCCTTCGAGCTTTTCCGTTTTGTTGGATAGTGGGTAAGTCAGAGTGCGTCGAATAACCAGTTACGAGTACGGTCGTCTATAGCAGAAGTAAAGAATTTGGCGTTTTCCGAAATATTACTTTAATTTGTAACCACCGTTCAAGAGGTCCCCTGAGGTAGTCTCAATTTGTCGGGCAAATCTAACACGACCAGTGGTCTCTCTAACGAGAGTGGCGCGAAAGCCACTGTGTTTTAACTATCCTCGAGTTGTTCCGCGAACGGTTACAATATGTATGAGGAATAGACTCTGTTGTATTATTTACATTAAGAATATTGATGCATTGTATCTTACTATTAACTATAGAATTTCCAACGAATAATCCCGGTTTTATTTGATCAGCTATTACGACGCTGTCTTCTTCTATTTCGGGTATGCACATTTTCTTGATCACTTGACATCTAGGTGGTATGACCATAGACTAACTCTAAGACCAGTAGGTCCCATACAAAAACGATTTTTTTCTTGGCTCAGTCAGTACTAGAACATCGTCCCAAGCTCGGTCCCAAGCTCAATAATGCACCCCTTATAATGAACTCACATGAACACACTCTCAAATACTCTGTCAAAATAACACAGCAAATCAAAACAAAGGCGCAAATATGTATAACAAGGTGCTGGCTTCAAGGTGTAATTCGGACCAAGGGGTTCTACAACAGTGAACCAATTTCAAATCGCTAGTTACATATTGATTGTTGGTAGAATTGTGCTTATCATTTGTATAATTGTTGTTTATTTATTTCACCAACGAACCGTTTAATATGTATGCATAACCAATAATAAATTATATGTGTACCAATTATACATTTTTATGCAGCCTACACATAAACAGTATAAGTTTGGGGTTATTGCAAATATCTACATCGATCACACATAAACTTGATATGGATTTTTTCCACAGTGTAGGGTATATGCATTACGTCTAGTGCATCATTGAAATTGGATAAAAGCTGAAAAGAGCCCCACTAAGATCGGACTAATACTATATCTTTTGCAATTCCATAAGACATTGTTAAAGTAGCATTATTGCATTGGTAATCCAGCACTACATTCGTAAACTAATCTAACGCTTCATTACTTGACAACGGTTGACATCCTTCTTCTATTTACAGAAAGCGAGTAATGGTGCTATTACCGTAAGCCATGAAAGGCTATGACAAGAGTTAGTTCTCACCCAAGTAACACCAAAAACATCTTCTTGGTCAATAATCTAGAAATTTTGTTATACAAGAGTATTTAGAACGAAATAAAAAACATCTTTTGTCGTATACAAGCTGAGAGAATGTTGTCGCAGAACATTCGCGTTTCATACGTCACTTGTGTATTTTTCTAGAATATATTACTTAATTTTCGACTCAAATATGACCACAACAGCACAATTAATCGATCTTTTTATAACATCGTTTAGGTCGCTTAAGAAGTTCGAAAGTTGCACTGCATAACGTGACTAACATGTTTTTGACATGACCATGTTTTATCTAGGTAGTTTATAGCATCACAATAACCAATAGGTTATAGTCAAGTTATTAAAATGTGAAAATAAATGCACAAATGCATCATCAATTGTCAAACTTGCAGATGTAAACACAGATTGAATTTGACAGTAAGGCTCGCAGTAAGGTTTGTATTGAGTATGATAAATTCGTTTATGAAATCTCATTATTTTTCATTATTTTTCTCAAGTAACGGTTACAGAATTGGTCTAACTACTTGGAAAAAAACAAACATGTTTTTCGGAACTAAGGCATGCAATAAAAATCACCATTAGCAATTGATTCCAAGGTTGATTCATTAGAGCCAAATGACATTTAACTAAGAAGATGCTCTAATATGGTTATTATGATGTCATACTAACTTACTCAAACAATTTGCAATGGACCATCATGATTACTTTGTTATAATGCTATCAAGGTTTATTTTTGACTCAATTTCAGATCAGTTTTTTATGATTCCAACAGAATAATAAAATAAGAGAATTTTCTGTAGCATTTTTGTATCGTTAGAATGGCGCATAAATTATACTGTAGTACAATCAAAAGTTGCACCATGAATTTGGGCGAAAACGATTGTAATTTTTTTTTCGTTATGAGTTGTGCATATTCTCCTCATAAACAAACATTGTTTTCAAATTTAATTTTTGTTTACTTCTGTATGTTTAACATTTCTCAAAATAAAATGTTATGTTCATGTTTCTACTTTGGTAATACTTGATTATAACCTATTTGTTATTATTATGCTAGAAATTACCAAGGTAAGACATCATCATATTGAAAACATGTTATTCAAAGCATCTTGAGAACGTATGCTTAGTCCTAAATCTGTATTTAAAAACTTCTTGTGTGACCTTGAAGATGTTTCAAATAGATCGATGTATTGCGCTGTTTTGGTCATATAAGATACCAAAAATAAGTTATGTGTACTAGAAAAATACATGAGATCATATCTTAAAGATGCATTTTTGATCATTACATAACGAGTTGTGTTACTTGGGCATGTTCCAACCGACAGACAAGCAAGCTCTCACGCAAGAAGAGTCTGGATACAACTTTTTTAGCAACGTCGCTCCCAATGACCTATAAGTATACATATAAATATACATGTGCTTTCTCGCCAAACAAAGCCTCCCGCACAATCCCATCTAACTTCCAACTCCATATGTCTGTGAAGGTAGCATGAGTCCTCAGCATCTTCTTAAGTAGACTTCTAATCAACACTTCCTTCCCATCCCTTGCTGATCATATAGACCTGTGTTATATGGCCATGTGTTTTGCTACTACTAAGGAACATTTACCAGTATGAATCAATAATTTAAAAAAATAACGATGAATTCGGCCTACTGTTCTTTGCATGTTATTATAATCCATTTGACAATTTCACGATGGATTTCACGTTATACAACAAACTGCAATTTCACGATGGATTTTCAAAATGTTTGCACCAATTGATCAGAACATTTTCTACGCTTCGATTTGATAATTAAAACTATTGATATCTAACATTGAACTATTGAAATTAACGCAAATCTAAGGTGATGTCTTATAATGCCGATATTTCAGAGTAAATTTATTAAATGCACAGTATTTTCGTGGGTCCACCCTTAGCTTAGTCGGTAAAGGCGCAGCTATAAAGCAATACCTGGATTCGATTCCCAGTCTGGTCTAGGAATTTTTCGTTGAGGAAAATTTCTTGACTCCCTGGGCATAGAATATGTTGTACTTGCCACACAATCATACTAATTCAAAAATGGTACCTGCAGGTTTTAAAATGGTACCTGTCATGGCATCGAAAGCTCTCAATTAATAACTGTGGAAGTGCATTTAGAACACTAAGTTGAGAGCAAGCAATAAGCGAAATGTTAAAATAATAAGCTTGAAATGCTAAAAGAAGAAGAACAGAGCTTTCCTATGCATTAATCCAAGTTGAATACAAGAAGACAATGAGTAAGGATAAATTTTAATACAACCCAGATGTTGTTAATAATAGTGAAAATGTATGAGAGATGCTTCTCAAAAAAATTCAAATGAATTTCTAATTAAAAGTAGCTGAGCATAACAGACGAAATATGTTGTGGATAACAAATCCAAACTGCACAATAGGCAGTAAATACCTAGCTATAACGAAAAACAGTTTACAGTATAGTCGAAACTATATTTCGAACGTATGATATAGATACTTCACATTTTATGTTATTGTTAATGATTAGTGTGGGTAATTCATTTTCACCATACAACTTTACGTTAAATACATATTGTTGTTGCTTGCCATATTGTCATTGGAAAGGTTTATTATTGTCTACATTCATTCGATTATATATCAACTGTTTGACATAGAGTACAGCAAAACATTTTGCTCAGAAAATTGGGCTAATATTTTTATAAAATTAACTTTAACCGCAAGCTAAATAACTACACCATTCAGCAAATTGTTGTTTAGCCTTTCATCGATCTGCTGACATATTGTTAAAACTATATAGAATATTTATTATAATGAGGAAGCAACAACTATGTTCATGAAATGTCGTAACAATAAATTAAAATTGGTCGCCAACACAATATGGGAAATGGTCCAGAAATGGTTTGTGATTAGTGGGTAGTAGTCAACTGCCACGTTGTGTTTGCAGGTTTCAGTGTGTCGGAAGGTAGCTTCAGTTTCACGTATGTAGGGCCTGAAAGACATTTGTAATCAATTTAATTTTATATGTCAGATTTTCTTGAATCTTAACTACCTGTGAAATGAAGAAAAGTATCTATATAATAATGTTATTCACAAGCTACTATTGATACATTTAGATTCTCGTGATTCGTGCTGGATCAACTTTTAAATGGTTGCTTACAAATGGCTTTAAGGCTCCTAATCATGAACTACTCGTGAAATGTATGTAAATGATCTTCCTACATATGTAAATCTAAAAACTCCTTTTTACACTATATTTAAACATTTTCAGATTATAGTTGATACGTCAAAAGTACCAGTTTTTATATATTAATGAAGAGTACTTTTATGTCTTTTCAAGTATGTCAATCTACAAAAAAATGTAAAATCCAGTACTGCTGGTAAGAAATTAACTGCTCATGACTTCCATATGCTGACGCCATTTTCAAAAGAGCATTTAATTTTATACACCGGGTAATTTCGAATTTTTTTTTTGCTATATGAGAAATTAGTCCATTGAATACAGACATTCATGAAATTGACAGGTAAGTTAATATCTGCTTTTGTAAGTAATTACAAATGTTTAATTACTATATGAAACAAACAGGTCTTCCATACCCGGATGCAGAATTATGGACGAATAATTGTTAATCGAGCTAAGTCAAATTGTGTTATAATTTCATAAAACAATTGGAGAAATAGTTCAAAGCGTTTGTTGGCAAAATGCGCGATATTAACGCAAACTCTACAGGCATTTGTGTAATTTTTTTTGTTAATAACACTAAACATAGCTGGTGTAATGACAGGTTGTTTACTGATTTTGAATTTCTTGGAAGAGAACCGATTTCAGCCATACTTGAGCGATGATATTGATTTTTCGAAATGCGTAAAAAGCAAGAAGACTATACTCAAAGGAGAAAAATATGGCCATTTTTCAAAAGGAAAAGTATGCATATTTTACTTTTCTAAAAGGAGAAAGTATACTATACTTTTCAAAGGAGGCAAAAAGTATGCATATTATATTTAACTGTTACAAAAGGGAAAAGTAATATACTCTTTTGGCGTACCATCAAAAAAGTCTTCAGATTTACAATTGAATGTACGAAACTATGCAATATAATCACAGTATGTACAATTAATATTACTAACAACTATAAGATGACAATAGGAGTTATTGTTACCACAATAGAATCTAATGTAATCTGGAGACATCCACAATAGAAAAGGGGGTTGTTATGTATCCAATCCGTCTTCACGAACACCAGTGCCCGTTCATCCAATACTACGCGCTCTCCTTCTCTCGTGTTTATGTTTATTGAGCACATCAAACATTAGAGCAACAGATGAGCGCGGTGTTCGCACTCAGATTCGAGCTCAAGTGCAAAACTTGAGTTTGAACATCAAGCGTAAACTCGAGTTCAAGCGTAGTTGTTGGTGCCTCTGCTCAATCACCGACGGGCGTAGGGAGGCAAAGCGCTGACTGTGTTCTGACGTAGACTACGTGTTACGGCAAGGGTAGGGTGTCAATTGAAAATCTAAAAATTAGCGAATGTCACGCAATATCGTTACCAATAACGCCAGACCTAATAAATGCTAGATAGATTTCGAGATGTTTATACCAATCGGTGGGATATTTTCGCGTATAGCGAACAATCAAACATTATCCACCAACAATTTTAAACTGAAAATAACGAAAATAAAGGGTGACGGACAATGTTTTGATTTGAACATGATATCCCGTAGTAACATTCTTCAGAAGGCTCCAATACGTATCGCGAACAGTTATTCTGATGTGTTAATTTATCTTGGCTGATAAAGTTTACTTATAGGAAGAAATAAGTTTTTTGAACAGTCTGAAAGTGAGAATAAGTGTACCGCCTACTTTGCCGATGCCAATCGTATACGCAAATTTCGAAAGCGCGTTAAGATCGAACATACGGAACATGCTCCGAAACGACCATGTACGATGCCGAGTGAGCTCCTGTTTATTGGGAGAAACTAAAAGCACTGAGGTCATATCGTCATTTAAACCAAATGGCCGTGTGTTTAGGGGTTACCAAATGCTTTCTGCGCGAGTGTACACAAAATTTCAATCTTAAGCACTCTGAACACTTTTTCATGATCATCGTCGTAAAAAAAGTTCCTTGATGTCTGCCACAGTTTTCTTAGTAGATACAAAATACTATCCAAGACAAACAAGTTCAAGTAACAATAAATTGTTATAATATCAATTTAACACACAATGTTATGAAATGAATAAATTTTTACGAATTGGTGTAAAATATTGGATAAAACAGGTTTACAAGGTTTATTTTCCATAGGCAAATGAAAGCATTTCTATGCGTACTGTTTTGGGTAGAATGAAAATCCGAAGTCCAAAAAAGAAAATCATCAGATCATCAGGTCTAAATATTTTACTTGAAAGTTTTTTGAAACAAGTGGACAGCAACATACAAATGGAAGCTTTAATTTAAGTTTTCGTTCATCAGATTACATCCTTGTTATCCAAATGAAATCTCTTCGTCCTAATGGCAAATGAAAACTATTTGAATTATATTTCAAACGATATTTGAAAATCATCAATATAAGTTGAAAATATTCTGTTTGAAAAAAGAATCAGACACTTTATTCAAAATACTGTCTATAAGTAGATATTACCATATATGTACAACTGTTATTTCTGGTGCTGTCATGTATATTCTTATCATTTTTGAAGTAAAAAGGAAAAATGTGAGAGATTTTTCGTTCCATTTTTTAATTTAAAATCGTTCTAAAATTTGAAAACTTGTTGGCAGTGATTAGTTTAATTTTATCATTTTATTGAATAGTATTTATGAGATGAAATTTTTCAGAAGCAAAAAATTCTCATCTCTATGAGAGGCTCTAGGAGGAAAGTAATTTATTGCGATTTGATCCTCTCCAATTATCTGTTGGGTTGGTTTTTGCATGTACTGACTATTTTACATTTATTTATTCAGTATTTATGTTGAAAAATCATAAACTTGAGCTGTAACACCCTTTTTATCGACATTAATTGTTATGTTATATATTCTCCGTGCGAGGAGTAACGATTATGATGTAGAAGAAGATGTTTCGCCTGTCATCACGAAAATGAGAGTCACTGTTGCGCTGGGTTAGAGAGCCTTCAGCAGCGTAGGTTGAAATAATAGACAGCTTACAGAAAAATTGAGTTTATATAGCTGAATTCATTTTGCCTAATGGTAAAAATGAGCGGTCGACCATAACAGGCAAGGTTCAATATCGCTCATGCTTGTATAGTTATTCTAGCGATCTATTGTGTGCACTTTGTTTACTGATGCGCACATGGGAGAGAAACTCTCTCCTTTTTTGGGTTTGTTTTGTCGTCAGTCGGTGCGAATCAAAACAAACCCAATAGAACAATAGATCGCTAGAATAACTATACAAGCCAGTGGTACATGAGTTGTCTTCCAACCGGACATTTTACCTGTTGAAGTGGTGACATTGTCCGTGCTTCGACCTACCCCGCAGTGGGATGTTAGGCAAAAATGTCGTTGGTTCGAGTACCACTGGTACACATGCCCTTTTGCTCAATTTTCATAAAAACATCTGTTAAATTTCCAAGCTCGCCGCACACTAGTTAGCGAAATTATCAAAACTTTCTTCATATCTTGACTCCAGCCAAAACATTGTTGTTCACTCGGTGCCTCAAGTAGATGAGCGAACATCTCCTTCTACATCAACTTTTGATTGTTTACCCAATTTAATTATTTTGGACATGAAACAAGAGATCTTTCTCATAGTTTTCTTCTGCTACGAATAAAATCCTATTTTTCTCACAGAATGTTAGCAAAAGCAATCTTTGTATATTTTTTCTCATACCTAGAAGAAGCAAGCATTAATTTGAATAGTCAATCTTAAAATTGGTCAAAAGGGCCAAAAGTTAAAAAAAATTACATTCACTCCATCCCGAATTGTCACCATGACGATATATGTAAAATTTTATAGTTCTTATTATTTTCGATAAGACACAAACCTACCAAATATTTCCGAGCTCTGCAAGATTGTATATCTAGTTTTCATGGAACCAGAGTGAAATATAATGAAATATCAAGAACCGATTTTCAGACTCGTAAGTATTTGATTTCATTGATTTTTTTTCCGTTTGAATCGATATTCCGTAGAGAAGATCTATGTCCATAAAAACAATTCGGATATGTTGAACCATGCGCAAACATAGATGTTTTGAGCGCAGCTGCGAGCGCCGCTGCGGAATGGCAATAAAAACATGAGCACGGAAGCGATGTGCTCGTGTTCATGTTCATTTTGATGATTGTATACTTCATCAAACATCTGCGCTCGGCTGCATCTAGAAGACTGATCTTAACTATAGAAAAACATTTTCCGAACAAATTTGAACCAATTACTATTAATTGTATTGTTTCACAATTGTTGAAAATCCAAGTTAAGGTGGAGGAATTTAGATCTATTTTAATGACAATATGTATTTTTCTATATATCTAATTCACGAACAATAAGATTCATAGTTGGAAATAGATTTTGGATGTTGTTTTATATTATTGTATTGTAAATTGAATGGTTATTTTATCCTGGTAGTCCTAATTTTGCACGAAAAGGCATACTTTATACACAGAGAAAGCAAAGAACTCAAAATTAAGTCTTTTCACTCATCTTGACAGCTAAGTGCAACCACCAAAATTGAGTTTTTACGAAGTACATACTTTAAATACTTTGGAAAGACTTCGCTTTGGTGAAATTAAACTGTTCATCGAAAAGTCACTATTGGGTAGGAGTAATCCAAAAATTAGGTCTTAAATTGAGATTTTTAAAAACAGCAACGTCATTTTTTCTTTTCAACAACAAATAAGTACGCAAATTGTCAAAATTTAATTGATTTTTATTAATACTCATTTCATACCTACAGGAAAAACGTTAGACAAAGTTTTGACAAATATACATTTAGAAAAGACAACCTTCAGCTTGCAGATCAAAGGCATCGCTAGAAATACTTCAATACTCATATTTTCTTCCATTTTTCTTGATTTCACAATTTGTCATCTTTTTCGAAACGGAGAGCACCACAAATGTGAACTAAAAAATAAGATATAAAACATGTTTATCGAGTAAGGTATTATTTTAAATTGGTTGTGCAATTATTCACCGCATCCATCAACGCAACAGGTTTATAGTCCTCAAGATCAAAATTTTGTGGTACAAAATCTTTTAACTTAAACAAATTAATAATTCTTACCCGCAAGCTTTGCAGCTTCCCGCGTCAACGATATTTGCTCCATTATTACTGTTTTAATTCAAGAATTTTTTTCAATTTTTTCACAATTAATGATAGCACATAATGAAAATGGCGCACAGCGCAATTTCTTCACCAAAATACAAAGAAACTCTTCTGCTTAGTTTTCTTCACAGGGTGAAAAGAAAACAATTCAAATTTGATGAAAAGAACACAACGCCAACAGTCATCGGAGCATTTCTGTTTTGAATCCTAATGACGTAAAAGTAACTTATGCCTACAATACTTTAAATTGCTAAAATCACGCCTATCATGGAGAGTTGAAATTTATCCAAAACAGCAGTCCTGAGAGGTACTTCCTTTTATGTAATTTTATACTTCGATTTTGAGTTTCGTTTCTCTGTGTAGTCGTAAGGCAGAGCGTAAATTAAGATTACCGTGCAGAGAAACTGATAAATCATAATTTGGGTGTTATGTTTCTTAGCGTGTTTTTTGTTGTTGTTTTCTTCATGTTGAGCGAGATTACCGTAGCTATGTCCGCAATTTGAACTACCCTGGTCGGTTTGTTGATTCATATCGTTTCGTTTTTAATGTTGGAAATTCGATAGTTCGATATTTTATACCTTCTCTTGGAAGTCCATTTCTAGTTTCGTCGTCTAAATATCTGCAAATCAAACAAAATGAGTGACGGTAAGTAGGTGTACGAACAATAACTATGACGAAATTCAGAGCAATACGTTGAAAGTCATCGTCATACTTCTCTCCTTCAAACCTAATTAATTTTTGATATTCAGAGAAACCAGCGATCGATTCAAATATGGAAGATCATCCTGATACACCAGAGCCAGCGGACGAACAGGAATCGAAACAGGAAGACATCGAACAGGTCAAGATGGAGGATGTGATAACGATCGATCCCGAAGCGACCGATGTCGATCTAAACCACGGGCGTATTGGGAGAATCGAGAATCTTGAGCCGCTAGTAAAGCTGGAGAGGTATGTTTAATAAAAAGATTACATTTATCTGGCAAAATCGAATAAACAAAAAACCCTGTAAAATATAGACTATATTTACGATGGAATTTGATCAAAAAAATTGAAAACTTGGACAATCAGACGACGTTGCAGGAGCTGGAACTTTACGACAACCAAATTACGAAGTTGGAAAATTTGGACCACTTAGAAAACTTACAGTAAGTTGATTATTCTCTACTCGGGAGGTAGACGGCACCTGCTACATATACGATTTTATCGTTTTAGAGTGCTAGACGTGAGCTTCAACCGCATTCATAAGATTGAGAATTTGGATCGGCTGTTCAAGTTGTGCAAATTGTACTTGTGTTCAAATAAGATCTCAGTTATTGAAAATATCGGTCATTTGAGTAACTTAACCATGCTGGAGTTGGGTGACAATAAGCTGAGGGTAAGATAATTGAAAGTCGGTTAATGTAGCGATAATCTAAGAAAATATGTCTTACAGAAAATTCAACATCTTGAATCATTGACCAACTTGACCCAGCTGTATTTGGGAAAGAACAAAATCACTAAGATCGAAAATCTCGATCAGTTGGTCAACCTAGAGTGCCTAAGTTTGCAGAACAATCGAATTGTAAAGATTGAAAACTTGGACAAGCTGGTAAATTTGACGGAGTTGTACCTGTCCGAGAATGGTATCGAGAAGATTGAAAATCTGGACAACAACAAACAACTGGATACGCTGGATCTTGCTAAAAATCGTATAAAAGTGATTGAGAACGTTGATCATTTTGAGTGCTTGGAGGAATTTTGGGTGAGCTTTGTCTGTGACATTTCAGGGGCTTATTTTTAGCTAAATTTCTACACTTCTAGATGAACGATAACTCCGTTTCGGACTGGACATGCGTGAATGCATTGGCAGCTAATAAAAAGTTGGCCACCGTCTACTTGGAGCGAAATCCAATCGCATCAGATAGTACGTATCGGAACAAGCTAAAACTGGCAATTCCATGGTTGAAGAAGATCGACGCTACATTGTGTCGCTGAAACGAAATAACCTTTTATATATAAAGGCATACATCATAGACAAAGAAGGGAGCAAAGCACGCATTAGCCACAAGCTACTTAAATGTTAATACAATTTAGGCAGTTATTGAACAGTTGATTATCATCTAACGATATACCAATTTCTGATATAATCTTGTATGTATTCATTGTTTAGTTTACTGCCATATATAAAGAAAAGGCAACTGGTCAAAAAACTTGTTTCAATCAAACAGTTACAAACAAACATGACACTCATTATCGAATTATCAATTCAGATCTTTGGCTGCCACCTTCAGAACTTATGCCTTGTATTTAACGTTTACACAATTCCGTAATCTGTTCAATTGATCACCCATCACAATGTGCTCAATTCACAAGGAGTTTTACAATGTTAAATCGATTGTTGTTTCCAGTCCATCTCCAACAAGACAGCCTCAATCTATCTCTACAAACCGAACTTTAAGACAATCGAGACCGAACGTTGCAAACGATAAGGCCCTGCTGTGAAACGCCGTTGTCAAGACCTCACAATTTACTACCAAAATATCGGGGGAATGAATTCTGACGTCGACGACTTGCGACTGGCAGTATCGGATCACTGATATGGCTTGATTCCCGATTGGCCTCTCCTCAAGCGTTCGGGAGTGAGTATGAGGTCTTTCGTTGCGACCGAAATTCGAGTAACAGCCGTAAGTCTACTGGAGGTGGTGTTCTCGTGGCAGTTCGATCCAACTTGAAGGCAAGAGTCATAGAAAGTGAGGTGTGGAACTGTGTGGAACAAGTCTGGGTCGCCGTCAATCTGAGTGATCGCACACTGTACCTATGTGCGGTATATATTGCACCTGACCGGGTTCGCGACAACGATCTAATCGAAACCCATTGCCGGTCCGTTTTCGCGATAATGGAGAATGCAACTCCTGTTGACGAGATGATGGCGGCGACTTCAATCTAGCTGGTATATCGTGGAAACCGTCTCACAGCGGCTTTCTCTATCCAGACCCAACACGCTCTGTATTTCACACAGGGTCAGTTAGTCTTCTCGATAGCTATAGTGCAGCCACGCTATCTCAAATCAATCACGTTGTAAACGAGAACAACCGAAGCTTAGACCTCTGCTTTGTAAGCGCCCATGACACCGCTCCATTCATCTCTACGGCTCCAACTCCACTAGTAAAGCTGGCTCCTCACCACCCTCCTTTAATTGTCGCCGTGGAAGGTAACCACGTTCGAGACTTTGACGGCACTTCTGCTACTGTGTCATACGATTTCCGGAAAGCCGATCACCGTAGTATCGTCGGCGTGCTGTCTAACATAGCCTGGGAGAGTATCCTCGATCCTGAATACGTCGATTCCGCTGCGCAAACTTTTTCACACGTCTTGGCATATGTCATTGACAGGCACGTTCCGAAAAGAGTCCACCAAAAAGAGTCGCACCTTCCTTGGCAAACTAGCGAATTTCGAAAACTGAAATCGACTAAGAGAGCGGCTTTGAGAAAATTCACTAAATATCGTACGCTTGCGCTGAAAAACCACTACGTCAGGCTCAATTATGAGTTCAAGCGAGTCAGCCGTCGATGCTACTCGTCATATTTACGAGGGATTCAGTCCAAACTCAGGTCGCATCCGAAGACTTTTTGGAAGCACGTAAACGAGCAGCGCAGAGAGTCTGGCCTACCATCTTCAATGGTGCTAAACGGTGAAGTCGCTTCATCCCCCCAGGAGATATGCCGCTTGTTTTCCGAAAAGTTTTCCAGTGTTTTCTCCGGCGAGAGATTGACTGATGAACACGTTACATCAGCAGCTAACAACGTGCCACTATACGGTCAAGCTCTGGGTACAATCGATATCAACGTCGACATGATTACAACCGCCGCAAAACAACTCAAGTCGTCCTACAATCCTGGACCCGATGGTGTTCCATCAGTATTCCTGAAGAGACACATTACCTGCTTACTGACACCGTTGCTTCGCCTATTCCAAATGTCCGTCGCAAGAGGAGTGTTCCCATCCTGCTGGAAATTTGCACATATGTTTCCGGTCCACAAGAAAGGAAGCAAAGGAGACATGAATAATTATCGTGGAATCACTTCGTTGAGCGCGATCTCGAAGCTATTTGAGTTAGTCGTCATGGAGCCTCTACTTTCTCATTGCAAGCAATATCTGAGTTGTGATCAACACGGTTTCACTTTCGGTCGTTCGTGGTGGTGGAACAATAGATCGTGTTTATCAAGTAAAAGATTTGGGAATTATTCTGGACTCTCACCTTTCATACAAGCAACACATCTCGTATGTGGTTGATAAGGCGTCGAGGACATTGGGCCTCATCTTCAGGATAGCAAAAAAAATTCTCCGACATCTACTGCCTCAAATCACTATACTGTTCGCTGGTGCGATCCACAGTTTGGAACCCAAATTACAACAACGGTGCTGAGAGAATCGAGTCCATTCAACGACGCTATCTTCGATTTGCTTTAAGAAATCTGCCGTGGAGGGACCAGTTTCATCTGCCCAACTATAAAAATCGTTGCCTGCTGATCGATCTGGAGCTTCTCCGTACCAGAAGAGAAACCTTACTTACCTTACCAATCTGACTAAGGCCGGCGTGGTCTCTGCTGTACACAGAAGTTGTCTCCATTCTATTCGGTCCATGGCTGTCACTCGCCAGCCTTGCTGTCTGCAGAGGGTCCGCAGGTCGCCTTCGCAGATGGGCGAACAGTGGTCTGCCAGGGCGGGGACTGAGAAATTACAATTACAGATCCAACCCTCTCGAAAAAGGGAATAGGAATGTTTGTATGGAAAATACGGTTCGAACGCAAACAAGCATATTGTTGCAATCTCAATCAGTTGGTATTGAATTCAGATGATCAAACAATCAGCGCATTAGTAGCGGAATACCTGTGAAAGGGCCGATTATTCTGGAAATGAAACAAAGTATAAGTTTCGCTGAGGTACTACTTTTTAATTTACCTTCTTATTCGTTAATTTACACCTAGTCGTATAGTAATAAAGCTGTCGAGAAATACATACGCACATACACGCACAACGAACCCGCGTCAAGCCATGAATTATGAAAGTAGTTTCTAACTCAAGGCAACTTCTGATATCAAATATTACGATATTCACCCGTCCCGTAGTGCTTCAGCCCTCCATTGCTTTCTTCTTCGCCCAGAAACTCATCGAACTGATTCTTGTGGGACATGAGAAGTTCTCGCTTCGGACGCATGATACCTTTGACGTCGTTTAGACTGATATCCATTTCACGGAAGGCATTTAGGAGGATCACGGCCGCAATCACTACAAAAAATCCGCACAGATCACCTATGACGTCTTCGGCTTTCATACGACCCCATTCTTTAAACAGAATCGCTGATGCTGTTATAACAAGCGTTGTGAAGATCACATAGTAGATGGGAGTCACGATACTGGTGTTGAATATATCCAGGGCTTTGTTGAGGTAGTTTACCTGAATACCGACAAAGATGACGGTGATTAAGATCAGGAAGTATGGAAGCCACATTCCGAAATCATTCGATCTACCCGATATCGTGTCTCGTAGAGCTAAACCCAATGCCTTGCATGACATAACGGTTAGACTTCCGATGGCCGAACATAGCAGTATATAGACTATGACGTTTTTGTGACCATAACGTGGACCGACACAACAACCGATGAACAAGGACACGGAGAGAATTATTACAACGTACGTTATAAAGGTGGGATCTTGAAGTTTATCCAGCAACAGATTTAGATCGTCGATTTCCCCTTCCTTTGGCGAATGAATAACAATAATTGTAGAACCGACTATGCACAGGAAACAGCCGAGTTTGCCGAGTAGATTTAGTCGTTCCTTCAAAAATCTGGACGCCAACACAGCTGTTACGATGACGCTAAGTGCTCCAAGGGGTGTAACCAGCGAGGCCGGCGCAAAGGCATACGCAGCAAAGTTGGCTGCTTCACCGATGCCCACTGCGAAGTAAAGGTTAAAAAATAAACATTTGTTAGAATAGGCCTCAATGTATATTTTATGCGTGGGTTATGGGTCAGAACAGAAACACCGTTTATTTTTTCACTACAAGTCATCGTTTGTGTAAATGGATGGAGTTTCCATCATTGCCTAGCGTGTCGTTATCAGCCTCAGCACAGGCGCAATCAAAAGATTGATTATTATTCATTCCATTAACGACTTTGCTAATTGAACAACGATGTGTGACTCATCACAACATACAATCCCACCATCAACTATCTCTAGGGACACTAGTAACACTTACTGCATATCAGACCCATCCACCATATCCAATCCTTAAGGTAGCCAAAACCACCAGCACTGGCACGGACAGAGCCGACACGAGATAGCCGGATCAGACCAATCTTTTTGATGATGAAGCTCATACCGATAAAGAAACTGCTGGACAGTGCCAACGACAGGCCGATGTAGAAGTCCTGTTGGTTGTACAATCCATCAACTGGTTCACGCGGTGGCGGCATAATGGACGGAGACGGAAGTTGTTCAACCTCCGAGACACAAGATCAGCAGAATTTTGTATTTTCACACCAATTATGACAATCTAAACAACCTCGAATTAATTTATCAATGTTCACTTCAATTCATCACTGCTGTTATCACTGGAATGGATGAATTCGGAAGCGTATTGGTGACGTCTAACTGCTTGTAGATAGATTACTCTTTTGGGGTAATTTTCGACTATTTCGTTACCGTTGTTCTTCCAATTATTCTGATCAATGAGTGCTGTTATCGGTCTTAAAATTCTAATATTTTTTTTGTATTTTCATTTTAATCGAAATGATAAGGGTTACCAGGAGATCATTGTAAACAAAGAGGGGAAGTAAGAAGTAAGACGAATGAATAAAACAAAAACTGTCAAACTGTACACGGTAAGCTCAATTCACGCTATATGGCTTTAAAGTATGATCTTTCGAATACGACTACACTCAACGAAATATACTTTCGATATTCATAATACCTGGGACAGACATACCGTCCAAACACAATGATAACGGAAACGGAACGGAAAACGCAAATTTTGACAGTTGCTGCAAATGACTTCGATATGTCCAATCCGAATCGGCTTGCATCTAGCCTGTTTTCTTTCCGACAAGCAGGCATACTCAGATCGGGCTTTGCCGTTTTCCGTTTCCGTTATCAATGTGTTTGGGCCAATACAACGCCCGAATAAAAAATTCTCATAGGTTTACAATTAAATGTATTGTAACCATACAACAGAATCTATAGTATGTACAATTAATAACATTGTTCACAACCATAAAATGGCAATAGGAGTTATTGTTCAAAATACTCAGAAAATTTTACATTCGGTAATTACCAACAGCGAACATTCGGACCGATTTACGATTTCGGTAATTTGACGTTCCGGTAATCGATTTACCGAACTTGTCAATTTTACCGAATCAGTAAATCGGATTACCGAACTGTTCAGGTTGAAAGTTCGGTAAAATTACGACACTGAAATATTCTAGTGTAATGTTAATTGAGACATCGACAATAGAAAAGGGGGGTTGTTATGTATCTTAACTATAGAAAAACACATTTTTTTCCTAACAAATTTTAGTCACTTACTATTAATTGTATTGTTTCACAATGGTTGAAAACCCTAGCATATGGAGTGAATTGTAGATCTATTGTAATGACAATATGCATTTTTCATTAATCTAATTCACGCACAATAAGATCAATGGTCAGAAATAGATTTTAAGGTTATTCTATATTATTGTATTGTAATTGTATGGTTATTTTTATCCGGGCGTTCAGCGTGGCACGAACTGTCAAATACTTTAATCCAGTACTAAAAAACAGGTACTAGACTAAAGGAGTACAACGTTGTACGTTGTATGCCTGTACCAGGCATAAGATTGCATTATGATTATTTGCCGAGGGGCAAATCATTAGATATACAACTGAATCGAAAATGTGTAGAAATTTGGAAAAAATGCGTTGAAAAGTACCTCAGCGCCATCAATGCGCTAAAAAGTGTACAATTAAATCAAAAGCACCCCAAAATGTGCAATAATTGCGCACTAAAATGCGTCAATGCGTTGAAAATTTTTCAAAAATTCTACAATGCATTTCCTAATACGAGGCTGAATTGAAAATGCATGAGTGATTCGCCCCTCATTATTTGCGTTAGGGAACGTCTATTGATTACGTCACACAAAAAGGTGACTTTTTATAAGTCCCCCCTTGTCACGTTTTTTGTATGGCTTTCATTTATTTTTGTATGGATCGTCACCGAGGTGGCCACTTCATAATTTTTTTGAATTTCTCTCATTTATGTGTGTTACACAAGGGGTCGGACTTCCTGATCATTTGATCAGATTTCCCCATTTTCCATTTCAATCTTGGAAAAAGATCAGATGATCTTTTCAAGATTTAAAATCTTTTATGACAGTTTGATACAAACTGTTGTTTTATTTCAGTGTTTCAAAATGTCAACATGCTTGTTTTGATAACAATACAGACTTTGTAACATTTTGAAGCACAACTCTTTTCAGGGTCTATCCATTGTTTCCTCCCGTGGAATTCCTAAGTTTAAACCGGATAGACCTTTCACCTACTACAAAAGTTCCTGCTAATGGATGAGCGCAATCATTCTGAAAATCCAACAATGTTGGATCCCAAGTTTTCGGAAGATTACATGCCTACGGTGGGCGTTTTTGCTGGCTGCTTTCTTATCCAAAGCGTGCATTTCTCACCGATTAAGAGCAGGACGATAAAAGTGAAAGCAAACAACAGCAACAAAAACAACAAAAACAGCAGGTCAACGTAAGAATATGGTTCAGTAATACACAATAACATTTATAAATTCATTCTTATTTCTGTAGCAGCAAGCTCAATAAAACCAACAACAACAGCAGTCAAATGTTAGTGGTTTGCATTCTTTAGTACGTTTCAATGATTTTTTTTTATCATTCTCAAGCATCATAATTAGTAGCAAACACAACAACAGCAGGCAAACGTAAGTCACATCTTTAACCTTTTCAATAACCATAAAACCTTGCATAACAAGGATTTCCCTATCAACTGCAACAGAACCAGAAATTTCAAAAACAGCAGCAGCGGGAACAACAACGACAACAAATGCAACAACAACAGTAATCGCCGTACAAAGGCTGAATGGACCACAGTGCTGTTAAAATTGTGCGCGTGTCCACCCCGAGTGGGCACCCTAGGAACAGCATGAACCAACAGGATTATCAACAGCAGGTCCAGCAAGCGGCAGTGGCAGCAGCTCAAAAATACTGCCTGCAAATGGATATCACTCGCCGAGGATGTCATGGTTTGAAAAACTGTGTAATTTGTTTATTTATTTGTAACGAAAACGTATTTGTTTACACTTTATATAAAGTCAATTATTTAATTAATTAATTCATTTCAAACACAACCGTTCCGGCACAGCTCAACTGGGCTCATCGATTTGTTCTGATCTGCTTCACGGTTCACTAAAATGTTTTTGGTCATATCTAGCGTTTAGGGCAGATAGTATGCGAAAATGTAAACCAAGTGCTTAACGAAATCAAGGTTTCCCTAAAAGTTCTGTCCCACGAAAAAAGTTTTCCATCCAAAACCGTCAAAGGCAAGGAACTTCTGGCGATGTTGATTGGTGCCATTAGCTCCCATGTCTGCAGTTCCGAATCGTACCATTCAACTGACTCCAACTGCTTATACAGAGCTGCCATTCCTGCTCCAGAACAACCATACTTCATCGCCGGTATAATTGTCCATTCATTATTTTCGGAATAATAACATTCTACAGCCGGTACTCTTTCTAGGTCCATTTATCCAGTTCCGGATCATAGTTCTAAAACAAATCATACTTACTCATGTTTCATGCCTAGCATATATCACATTATATAACATAATTATCCTGAAATATATATTATTATATTACTAGTATTATTAATAATAATTATTATATATTGCTCATATGTTGACACAGAGATCGAAAGTTTGTTGTGAAATGAGTTGCTTTTTTTCATTTTTATTTACAATTTTGAGACACTGAAAAAAAAGTGTTGCTGATTTACAAAGATTGTCTGATCAGCGGCCCGATCTTTGGAAAAGATTTGAAATCTTTTGAAGATTCTAAATTGACCAGATTGACCGACCCCTTGGTGTTACAGCACTGTCGCATCTACCATCCAACCACTTTCCGATCCCTCGGTATGCAATGATCTCACCACGTCAACCTGACAGCTTGCGTTGACGTAAGGCAGGAAACGTCACCGTTTTGAGTACAGAGAAATTTATTGGAGTTTAGTCTAGTTTAATTCATTCCTTTGATAAAGATAATTTGTTGATTAAACATAATTTGGATACCTTAACGTAAGTCAATATTAAAATAATAAAATGTAAATTGAAATTATAATAAATTCATCCGCAGCTTAAAAAAGGCAAAATACGGTCGTTTTTTAAAGGAGGATCCGAAACGATTACCCGATCCAACAATGTGGTTCAAATTAAAACTACTGTGTGTATTTTGATATCTTATTTATTATAATCTTTTCAAGTTTCACTTATGGAATCGTAATGAAAAAAAGGGTTCGACTTAAAGAACTAAAAAATAAATTGGTCTTGAAGAAGAAAACAGTGTCAAAAATCGATGTTTTCGATAAGTTTCCGTCCAAAGACCCCTCGCTTATTTATGTTTTGATCTTTTGACGAGCTTTGCAAACGGCTTGAACTGCCCAACAGAGCCATCATTTTTACATATCTGTCATAGGGTTAGTTCAAAACAAAAATGTTATAATTCCAATCAGTGTTCATTCTTGAAGCAACTATACAATGAAATAAAACAGCAACCTGGTAGTTATTATTTCGCTTTCATGTTCAGCGAAAGTTCATACTGAGTTTGTGGTGGATGAGGAATAAACTAAATGATTGAAATCACTCCAGTTAACAGCAACAGCAATTGAGGATTTCATAAGTGAGTATTTTTTGTAATAATTCGATCACTGTACCTAGAAGTTTTGTTTTTCTTTTCAGCAAATAGTTTGGAGGTTTCAGCTGTTATGGTCATAGAGCGTGAATAAGTAGAGGCTCTCCTGCCCACACAGTCACTACACACTTAGAATATTTTACAGTATTCGGTAATTTTTTACCGAACTTTCAACAGCTGAACGTTCGGTAATCCGATTTACCGGATTTCGGTGAAATTTTACAGTATTCCGGTAAAAAAATTACCGGAACTTGTCAAATTTTACCGAATTCGGTTAAATCGGATTACCGAACTGTTCAGCTGTTGAAAGTTCGGTAAAAAATTACCGAACACTGCAAAATTTTCTAAGTGTGTAGCTTACAGAACGAAGTGCATTGACAACCTGAACAAATGACGCTGTTATGCAGGATATATTATTGTTGTATTATTGTGGAACAATAAATATCAAGATCAAAATCAGGCATTAGTCAATCCAAAATTATGTGATAAATTTAAATGCAAACAATTTCAGAACAGAAAATCTCAATCAAAGAAAAAAATGAACTGACCTCAAGCATATTCAAACCAACTATTGTTATTGAGTTGGTTCAACTATTATCATGGTTGTATTTACTGGCACAGTAAGCCAACTGTCAAAATATCAACAATATTTTTTTCAACATAACCATTGTATAGTTGAATCAACCATATTTTACTGAAGTTGTTTCAAGCATACATTAGTTGAATCAACTTCAAATGTATGATTGTAATAATCCTGCACATGGGTTATCAAAAAATATTATTGATTGAATTATACTTTTTTCTCCGTGCAATCTCGCATTACCGATGTTGATTTTGGGTTGAATAAGTGTAATAATATAATGCTTGTGGTTACTTGGGCGGTGCATTCGTACACGTGATCGCGTTTGATTCAAATAAAAAATTGGAGAACATAGTGGTTTCGAAAGTAATAGTGTATTACCAAGGCAGCTATTGGGAAAATTCTACTGAAACAAAAAACGTTCGGATAAGCAGCGGCAGGATATGCAAATCGGATACACTAACGGACACCAAGATTATGCGCGAAGTCAAGAAAAATTTACGGATGATAATTGACGGGTAATTTCGCTGATTCAGACGGGTCTTAAAGATAAGTTCGTATTTCAACAAGACAACGACCCAAGACGTGGATCGCTCAGCACACTCTTCTCCAGTGCTATTTTTTGAGTGTGTCTACAAGCGTTACAATGTTCTGGGAGTTCCCGTAATGTGCCGAAGGTGCCAATGCCGAGTTAACAGCCCAAATTGCTATTTTATGCTGAGCCTGGTAACCAGTCAATGCATATTGGCAAGGTTGCTGGTTCTATAAGCTCAGCTGTCAAAAGTGTGTCGCACATGTGGTATGGATTGAAAAAGTCCTCCACAAAGTCCGAGCCTCAACTCTATCAAGAATTTGAGGGCGATTCTAGGTGCCAGGGTTGATAAAACTGGTGTTACCAAAAAATTAAACTATTTTGGAGCCCCGAAGTGCGCCTAGGAAGAGCTTGATCTACAGCACATAAGAAACCTGGTTCACTGAGAAAAAAGATTGGTAAACGCAAACATATTCTAGTTTCATTTAACCGGAATTTCACGTTGAATTGGGCACAAACATCATGTTCGTTTGATTTGACTACCTATGGTGGTTAAAGCAAACTATAATTTTGAGTAAATGTTTCGAAAATTGTGCAGTTAAGTTAAACTGACATCCGTTTGAACTTACCATTCTGTTGGTTGTTCCATTATGACAGTACAAAAACAAACACATTTGTTGGTTGATTCTACCAACACTTATGGTTTGTTTCAAACAAATTCTAGTATGATTCGAACTTAATTGCTGTTTGAAACAAAATAGCGAAAACGGTTGAAACAACTAACATTTCTGTTCACTCTCATTTGTCTGTAATTTCCTGAATACTTATTTGAATAAAATGCTAACAAACATTAGAAAAGTACACATTTACATTTATAGACTTCACTCAGTCTAACAGAAGTCTACAAATGTTAATGCGAGCCTTTTTACTATTTTTAGTTTTTTTTAAAGTAAAATTTGGTTCATTTCACCATTTTTATTAACCGTACGCTCCTATTTCACATATTACCGCAATCGCCAACGCTAATCCAAGCGTGGCCCTGGATCTTCCGATACACTTCCGAAAAGTCCCAAACTGCAGACAACATCCAAAATGACGCTCTTTTCATACTCTGGCAGGGCGAACAACTTTATTGCTCGTTCGCATATCTGTACCAGCATATCGATGATCCGGGTGTTGTTTGTGTTGCGGGCTTCATATTTTTTCAGGCCTATGACAAGGACCACTTTTTCACGTAGACAACATCTCAGCAAGATCAGCTGTCAAAATAATGTCAACATTGTAAGTAGTGACTGTTGTTGCCCGTTTCCGTTTTGTCTGTTGTTGCTCGTTTTCGTTGTGCACGTCATACAAAGCAGAAAGATCGCTTTCTGTGAAGTTTCACATCAATACAAACAACCAAAACAAATGATTAGACTTCTATTTGACAGCTGACAGCGGGCCCAAATCAATTTGAGCCCAGGACATCCTGTCTACTGTCAATCACTGCTATTGATATAGGCTTGTCAATGGCCTGTGTTTTTTATACCTACAACTGAAGGGAAAAAATGTGTTTTATTTATGGGCTTAACGGTCATCTTACCGAAACCTTACAATTTCAGGAGAATCCAGATGCTCAGGCCTTTAAGCCATTACTTTTTATTTGATTAATATTAAAAGACGAATGAACTAAGCGATTTTTTTGTATTAAATATTCACCTGCGATGAAAACATCCGCTAAAATACATGTTTGGGTATTGTTGAGTGAAAGCGTCAGCGCATGCAGCGGTACCGGATGACGGAAAATGAAATAACCCAAAAAAATAGTTTGTTTCAAACTAAATTTTTAGTTTTTTTTCACCAAATAGAATATCAGTTTGATTTAACCGCCACTTTGGTTGAATCAATCTAAAATTTTTATTTGTTTCCCTGAGTCAACGCAATCTGTATTTTGGTAATAATAAACACCTTTCAAGGTGGAAACAACAAAAACATTTGTTGAGAACAACCATATTATTTTTAAGTACAAACAACCAACATGCCCGTTTGTTTCAAAACAAATTTGTTGGTTGAAAACAACAAAACGGATTTTTAAATCAACTAGTTTTTTAGTTTGGATGTCAACAAGCAAGTTTGTTGTTTCAAACATGTCTGTTTTTTTCTCCGTGTAGAGAACATGCTGAAGCGTCTGCAACTGGTCCTGAAGGCCAAAGGAGGACACATCAATTATTAAAATGCTTTTCTTTTACTTAAATTTATCTTCCCGAAAACCAAAATGAAGAATATGAAAAATAAGATATCAAACTGTAGTCTTTAGTGGCTTACTTGAATTTGTACCAAATAAATGAGAGAAATTAAAAAAAAAAAATGATTGGGTGGTCACTTTATTTTGCCTATCAGTGTATGATAACTGTGTAAAAGTTCAGCTCAATCGGTGAACCTATATTTTAGCCTCCGTGGTTTTAATTTTACATAGGATTTTTCATAGCGAAATTCACTTTTATCAGGGAATAAGCTCGGGGATAAGTCACTCGGCCACTATGTGTTAAAACCAGGAGGTAACTCACTCGGCCACCATGTGTTAACACTCTCAGAAACACAATCCGCCACACTTCAAACACACTCGCTACCACATGAGCGATAAATTAATTTCTGGCAACACTTACAAAAATCGAATGTTTGTTTTCTCACTGTTTTGTTTCCCTCTCGCTTGCACTGATGTGATTGAGATGATGCACAAGTGTGCGTGTTTAAACGTTAAAAAAGTCCATGATTGCTAATAAGCATCAATGTTCGATTCTAGTATCCATAAATTGGTATGTGCACTTTTCGCGATTATGGGTATTCTTCACCTATATTTAGGTAAACTGATCTTATGGCTGGTCCACAATTGATACGTTGCGGATGCGTTTGCGTGAATTTGACAGTTTTCCCATAGGTTTTCTGTCAAATTAACGTCAACGCATCCGCAACGTATCAATTAGGCTTATTAACGTTTAATCACCTTTCCCTTTCTAGCACATGCAGAGGAATGATAATTTGTTTTCCTCCAAAAGATATTCCTTCTTACTTGCACTCATTTGTTTTAAATGGCGCTGTAGTGTGCGTGCGTTCAAGGTCACTTAGCCTAATTGTACATGCAAAAAAAAGCTGCAGTAGAAACTACCATTTCGAGGGTTAAATTAAGCGCAATCACCAACAATTTCCAGCTGACTATAAATGCGTTTGATTTTACCATGCCTGCGATTAGATCAACCATGATGGGGTTGATATCAATATGAGGTCTGTCAAATATACCACAAACGTTGAAGGTTTTACCATAAACGTAGTAAATTCGACTGAAATTTCATGGTAATTTTAAAGATAGGCATAGTCGGGTAAAATGGTAGTTTTTACTACAAGATTTCTTTCTGTGTAGGTGATTCTTTAGCGTGTGAGCTATTAGTCCAAAACTGCTTTAACCTGTACTGCCGTACTTATTTTCAACGTTTCTGTAAAAGACCAAGTAAAGTAAAATTGAACTGTCACGAATGTTCCGGCTCCGAAAACCATCAGGAAGAGTAAAAACACAACTCAGCGGTTCTTTCCTCGATCTGTACCGAAGCAATTAAAATTTCTTCAGATCTGTTTTATTATTTTTCTCAAATTCTGCAGATTTTGAAGCCAAATAATGTCCGATATTCAAACGCTAGTTGACATGGGATTTCCTAAGGAGAGAGCGTAAGTAAATTCAATTTTTATTGTTCATCCTAACTCTCTTTACATCCTTATCGAAAACAGTGAACGCGCCCTTCAGTTGACCAACAACAAGGGTGTGGAAGCGGCCATGGAGTGGTTGCTGGCCCATGCCGACGAGGACATTCCATCGAGTAGCGGTTCGTCTTCAGCTACATCGCAGCAAACACAACCCGATGGTTCTACGGCGGAAGCCGCTGCAAGCGCCAGTGACGATTCCACCCCGGTGGCTAAGTCCCTCAAGTGTGATGAGTGCGGAAAACTTTTTAAATCTCAAGACGAGGTTGAGTTTCATGCCGCTAAAACGCAGCACAGTAGTTTTTCGGAATCGACCGAGGAGAAGAAACCGCTGACCGAGGATGAGAAGAAAGCTCAGCTGGCGCTGCTCGAAGAAAAGATGAAGCGCAAACGCCAGGAGCGGGAGGAGAATGACAAGAAGGAAGCACAGGAGAGGGAACGATTGCGAATTAAGTCGGGCAAGGATATGCTGGAGGCGAAGCGTAAGCTCGAGGAGACCGAAATGAAGAAAATAATGGATCAGCGACGACGCGAAAAGATGGAGGAGAAAGCGGCCCGGGATAGGGTGAAGGCCCAAATTGAAGCGGATAAGGCCGCTAGGAAGGCGAAAATGTCTGGGTAAGTAGGGGACGATATTTTTTGGTATTGCGTTGCTTTTTGAGTTAGGCAAATGAGTAACGGTTCCCAGCGCTTAAAACATTGATGAATAGCACTAAATGGTAAGGTTTCTTATCGCATTTCTGATAATTGAGAAAATGTTTGTAAAAGTGGACATCGTGCACTCTGTCAGAGTGTAGTCAGGGTCGACCTTTGAAAAAGGGCCGACTTCTGATCCCACTTAAACCCGGTTCCTTGTTGCTCAACCGGAATTCTCCCACGGAACTGCCCTATGGCATTACTTCGTGGAGGGTCTTGGCCATTTGGCTACAATAGAGTCATTTAGCTCCTACTTCTTGCCACAGGCATTTTGCTCTTACCTAACTTGGTTCAGCCATTCAGCCCCCATCTTCAACGTTAACGAGATGAGTAGTCCCTGACGGCGAATCTATCCTACTTCGACCCAAGTTCTCCCAGACTGCAGATCTAGCATACAATGGTGGAGAGATCCCCGACGTTGGAACATCACCGGAAACGGCAACCCGCAACTCCACTCAACCACTCGCTTCTGTATTCTCTCACCATTTTCGCTGTAGAGCCGTCATTTGCATATTGGCTCCATTGATCGCAATCAGACCACTTTCGTCACGACACATTCTATAGACGACGTTAACTGGGCTGATATCTGCTCCGCTGATGTCAAGCATCTCGCTTTGCAATGGTCCAACCCGTGAGCAGTCAAAGATCACGTGCTTTATTGTCTCTTCGATGTCTGCGCACTCCGGACAAAAGGGTGACACTACATGTCCGAATCGATGCAAGTATTGCCTGAAGTAACCATGGCCAGACAGAAACTACGTAAGGTAGAAGTTTACCTCTCCGTTCTCCGTTCCTCTTCATCCAGATCGACGAATCGGAGTTTTTCAAAACTGAGTACGTGGTTTATGAATAGGCCCTAATGTTCACCGATTCTCGCCCCACGGATGTCTCGTAGATCAGCACCCGGTTCTGAAGGTAACTTCAGAATTCTGCACAGGTAAGCAGGGACCCTTGGAAATAGCCTCACAACTGGGGCTATTGAAGGCGTTCGATCGCCTCTCCGCTTCTGTTTGGACGCCTTTAAGACTGTCTCGATCACTGTCCGAATTATATCCACGATACTCTCCATACTCTTCTGGCTTCGTCAGCCAGCCGAACATTAGTTTCTGTTTTTTTTACCTGTCAGGGAAATGGCCTTCCTCTAGACATTTCTGTAGCATATTCCTGACCATTTCCGAGAATGCTTGAATCGCCACATTCAGATTGACGTTAGGGATTCCATCCGGTCCGGGTGCCTACTTCACCTTAAGCCCTTTCGCCACTGCCAATATTACTTCTCTCTTCCTCGCCGTACGGTGTACGTGGCCACGTCGTTGGATCGTGCGTCGGGAATGTCCATTTACGATAACCTTCAGTTTTGCTGGACATAGCCATGCTGGGGCGATTGATGGGCCTTTGATTTTTGCCATGACAATAGGGTACGCGTCGCCCCAGGGTTTAACATCAGCGGCTCGGCACAGGCCCTTGTAGCACTTCGTCTTGCTCAGTCTTATCTCTCGTTTTAATTCCGTCCTGGCCGCTCGGAACACCAACCTATGCACCTCTCTGTCTGCTGCAGTTTTAGTTCTCTGGACACGTCTTTTGGCTCTGAGACAACAAGCGCGATGTGTGTTTTTTTAATTCTAGGAGTTCAAAAATCTTCTAAAGACTGGCCTGTAGTATTCGTGTTCATGTACATGCCAGTGTCTGATTTGGCGCTGTGTGGGATTCACATGTGCGCGTACCCACTAAAAACTCTCCTAGTTCAAAGATCACTTTGGTTTCCCCTCCGGAACTACCATGCACTTACTTCGGAGGGGAGGCGTTATACGCAATGTGCGTCGCATCCAATTTATCGCTGTACAATTTTCCCGCGTCTCTTGACTCCCATCAGCCCTTCGGTTCCTGATGTTAATTAATTACTTTCTCGCCAATCAGCGACCAACATGCGTCATGCTGAGCCCTTTGGCTCATGTTAGTGGGTTACCTACGATTTTACACATTTTACAACTAAGACCAGTCTTGATAAAAGTCATGCTCATTAGATTCAAAAGCGTGGATTTTCAGGCAACATAACATTGACTACCTATAAGTTCCATGCGAAAATCAAATGATAACTCATGACAACAAACGTTATCAGAAGAATGAACGTTCAATTTTCAAAATGCTTTGATATTCATTTATGTAAACAAGTTCATTTTCAAAACGAATTTCGAAATGTAAGAAATGAAATTCAATCAACTACAATGAATATCAATTACCCGTCGGGATCGGAAAAAAATGCAAGGGCAGCCCAGTCCAGGGTATTCTTGAACAACATTGCTAGCATCTATTCCTCTCGGACGATGATGGCGGCCCTGGTTGTTACATGTATGTATTAGGATTCAAAATCACTTAATAATAAAAAATCATCACAAGAGATGATATTCAGATTTCATCAAATGAAATTCATGCTTACCGATTGATAATCAAACCAACAGTGACAGCAGATTTTTGACCCGCACTTAGAGCCGACTTCATTCATTGCAGCAAACAAAATTCAGTAGGCATAGAAGTGACAGCGGTAACCATGACAACCGAGAAAGTAAACATCATCATTACACTGGGATAAAATCATTTTCACTTCTCATGAATATTTTATCAAAATCCAAGGCACTCCGACTAAGACACGCTTTGCACAATGGCCATCCAGTAAGGTGCCGAAGTCACTCAAGCGATTCCGGTGGAGCCTGATGTCCGATTCACTGGCGCTCCGACGACCCAGACCGGTGCTACGACGCGTTCTACTCGGCTAGCCCCAGGCAGTGGATCTAGCCTACTCCCAGACCAGACAGAAATTGCGTCATGTAGAAGTTAACCTCCCCGTGTGCTCTGTTGATCCACATCGACAGGTTGGGAATTAGACCGCCGCCATTTACCGCCATTCGCAGCATTGTCTTCCTGCTGCTGCCACTTGGATAGTGTGTTGGCTCGCATTCTCTTCCGAATTCCTAGCACGGTCCCTAGCACTCGCTATCTTCTTCAAGTAGAAGGCAAATGGGAGGCATCCCGGATTTCACACACACGGCGTCCGACGAGATGGTTCGATACGCACTCGACACGCTCATCGCCATCAGCCTGGACGTACGGCTCTGTTGTTCGCGATTTCTTCCAGTCTTCAATGTCGCAAACCCCACTGGGCATGCGTACCTGATGATTGACGATGAGACGCTCGCTAGTAGTCTCCTCTTGCTACTGTTGATCGCAGAGTTGTTGGGCATGATCCGGGATAGTGCTGAGATCACTGCCGTGGCCTTCTTGCAGACGTAGTCGAGATGACTATTGAAGTTCAGTCGATCGTCCAACATGACTCCCAAGTGCCTGATTTCGCGCTTTGAGTCAATGATGCACTCGCCGACCATGATTCTTGCATGCTGCACTGACTTCCGGTTGCTGATAATCACCAGCTCGGTCTTGTGGTGAGCTAGCGATAGTTTCTTACCACGCATCCAGTCTTCCACCGCATCTTTCGCCTCCGTGGCCAGTACTTCGACTTCTTCTCGTGGCTCACCGATCACTAGAAGCCCCACGTCGTCCGCAAAGCCGATGATCTTCACTCCTTTGGGAAGGTTCAGCTTTAATACCTGTTGTACGCCCGTCGTAATAGCCACACTCCTCTTTCCGGCGTCTGTTTTGTAAATCAGTGTGCGTTTCTGGAAATAACTTTTCAAAATCTGGCACAGATACTCAGGCATCCTCATTCTGTGTAACGAATCGGCGATTGCTGCCCAGCTGGCACTGTTGAAGACATTTTTTACATCCAGGGTGACCACCGTGCAGTAACGTTTTCCTCTTCTCTGTTGCTTCTGTGCCGTCTCCATAGCATCCACAACCGTTCTGACCGGAACCCAAACTGTATCTCTGAGAGACCCCTCTCACTCTCGGTGTACTTCGTGAGCCTTGTTTAAGACCACTCTCTCAAACAATTTGCCAACGGTATCCAATAGGCATATCAGGCATGGTTCACCGGGAGGTTTACCTGGCTTCGGTAGCAGCACTAGCTTCTGACGTTTCGGGATGTCGAGAAGACTCCCCTTCTGAACTGCCCTGGGATGCATAGTTGACGTAACCACCATCGGTATGATTGTTGAGGAAACGCATTTTTCCGGTTTTAAGCTGAAATGCAGTATATACCAACAATTATGGACAAATTTTCTGTCCATTTGATGAAGTTTTATTAATAAAAGTGGGCCAGCAAGATAATTAGAATAGTTTCATTTTTTTATCATCTTTAAAACGCATACGCCAACTTATGCGAATAAACAGGCATATTACTGAACGTTTATTCTCATAGTTTGGCGTAAAAACCAGGCTGCTCTGTTCTGAATAATATGTCGTACATTAGGCTCTCGCCGATTGGCTTCACGAATACCAACGAAAAGTTTCACCCAGCAAAGCTCCCATTTGATTTTGACGATATCTACCATCGGACTTATTAGTCCAGAAGATGTTCGACTCTTTCAAAGAGCGTCAGTTGAAAACAAAAGCAAGAATGTTGCAGTTTTAGTTTCTACTGTAAGGTGTTGAGAGACCTGAACATAAAATTAACCCAACTGGGGCATGAAGAGTGCGAACGTTGTCAAGCCCATCGTGTTCACGAAAAGCAGACAGGGCACTCTGCTAAAGCTGATGATAATGATCAAGGAGTATCAACAACGACCGAAGTTCAATGCGAGTTGTGTTTTAGTTGGAAGTTGTTTAGTTTTAGTTGGATCACGGACGAGTGATTGCTGGGCGGACCGTGTACAATAAATGATGACTTCAATTTCAACACCCACTTGCTAGTTCCTTATGCAATTTTACTACCTGTGGTTTTGATTATATATCAGAATTCCAGGCTCATCCCTTTTCACTTTCTCGCCAAGGAAAAAAATTCATCAATTCTATCCCATTTTTAACCCCAGATGCCTATAAAGGGAGTATGAGGGATACAGTATCTCTGACCGTAAGGAACCGGCCAGGTGTTTTTCAGAGGTCGATAGATGGCAAGTATGTATGTAATCTCTAATCTGCTTTCTCTGGCGCATTCAACTTCGCTTACAGCCACCCGTGATGTGGAGAGACGTCATTCATGCGACCAAATGGTGCTTACGCCAAACCGTTCTTTTCAATTTATCTCGCAATTTTTCGAAGAAACTTTTTTTGTTTTGACTTGGAGGCAATGTATTATAGGGTAAAGAATGCAAAAAAAACAAAAAAAGTGTATTTTGGTCGTCTTGGCGCTTACGTCAACTATGCATCCCAGGGCAGTGAATATAATGTTGTTTTGTGGTCCTGAACATATCAGGATTTTTGCGGATCGCTGTTTTTAGAGCTACATTTGGAATTCCGTCTGGCCCTGGAGCTGTTTCGGTTGGCAAGTCTTTCGCTACCGCGATCAGTTCTTCGTTCGTTACCCCTTCGTCATGAACATCCTGGTCGGCGTACGGTGTGGGCGGCCAAACCGCCAGCTCATGCATCGGAAACAGTGTCTCAATGATAATTTTCATCTTCTCCGGGCACCTGTCGGGTGGTACGGCAGGACCTTTTATATTAGACAGGGCTACTTTGTATGCGCTACCCCATGGATTCTCGTTAGCATTGCGGTAGAGATCGTCAAGACAGGCTTTCTTGCTTTGTTTAGTGCAGCTCTTGTTGCTCTATAGGGTAACCTTCGTTCCTCCCTTTCGCTGTTATTGCTGGCTCTCTGCATTCTCCTTCTGGCTCGGACGCACTGTGCACGCAGATCAGCAGATCGTCGGATTCCATCAGTAGACAGGGCGTCGAAAGTTCCTTGGATTTCCCATCCTTGGCATGGTCGCGTCACACGCTCGGGATAGAGTCGCTATCAGCCGGTCTGCGGAGGGGTTCAATGAGTTACCCTCCATCATCAGAGCTTCCTCGAATACTATCTTGTTGAATTTCGCTGTCTTCCACGTCCGCTCGTTAAGTTGAGTTCTACTTGACTCCGCCTGCGTCCTGCCTCCGATGTGGTACCGGATCGCTTGATGGTCACTGTGGGTATATTCTTCACTTACTCTTCAGTTCATAGCTCTCATCGGACAAGGGCTGCAGAAAGTTACATCTATAATGGACTCTCGACCTTCTCTATGGTAGGTGCTTTCATTACCTTGGTTGGCGATGTCTACATTCAGTTTAACAAGACCTTCAAGTAGGCTGCTTTTCCTTGTATTTGTTAGTCGGCAACCCCACTCGACCGCCCAGGCGTTGAAGTCGCCGACTATGACGACTGGTCTTCGATCGATGAACTCCTCTGTCACCTTGTCCAACATCTGGTTGAACTGCTCTATCGTCCATCTTGGGGGTGCGTAGCAGCTACAAATAAAGGTTCCGTTGAGTTTTACAACCACGAAACCTTAATCTGCGCGGTACACAACTTCTAGGACGGGGCATTTTCCCACTGTCCAGATTGCTACGGTCTTGGCCCTGTCTGCTGTCCAGTAACCATCTCCTGGAAGGATTCGGCATGGCTCCGAAATTATAGCAACATCGCACTTTTGTTCTGCAACGGTTTGTTGCAGCAAAAGTTGTGTTTGTGATCCCACGTCCATTGCCCGGCAATGGTATTATGGAAGAAATCTGTTTACAACAAACCTTCAAGTGACCATTGGAACCAGCTTTAATCCGGTAGCTAGAAAGTGATAGCTCTACTGCAGATCCAGCAACCCTTTTCAGAATGTCTGGAGTGTCACGCCCATTCCGAGGTTACTTTCACATACAATAAGCCCCGCATTTTAGCATTACCGTTATCATTTGGATCAGGGCACTGCAACACACTTCCAGATTTGGAAAATTAAAATTTCCAAACCAGGCACGCATTTAGTATTGTTTGTAAATAAGATTATTGTTATATAGTTAGAATCAGATAGATCTCACCCATGGTGGCCTTAATGGCACTACTTGTTCATTCGTAAAAATATTTTTTTTTGACCTTGATTCGCAATTGATTTCATGCACTCGCTAGAAAATAAGCCCAAACATTAACGTTGCTAAACCGCCCCTTAGATATGCAACCTGCATAACAAAACTCTGTACACCACGTGGTAAAGGCACGTCAGAGATTGCGGCTTATGACCAGCAAATGGCTGTTTTCTACATTGCATTGCATTACTAACTTAATAATTTATGTCCGGGTGTTACAATGCCATGTTCAAGAAATTACTTATTTACTGGTTACCGCTTGGCTATGGTTCTAGAAGCGGCCATAACAGTTTAAACTGTCTGAAAACCCTGTTATCATCAAAGTCATACCCGCAGAGACCATTACTAACCATTTAATGCAACATATTACCCGACTGCGTTTAAAAAAGTGTAATGCTGGATGAGTACGTCAGCTTGCCACATTTTGGTATCTCAAGACAGCCCGAAAATTCCGAATAACTCCGGAACCCATTTAACCATATATCGTTATTAACCAGAATCTCCAACAAGAAATTGTTGCATGATTCAGGCACGTACTCTGAGAAAAATTCTATCGTTATACCGACAATTAAATCATGGTCAAGGTGACTATTGCATATAATGGTTACAATAACCATGAAAATAGACGAATTCACCACGTTCATGGCATTCTTGACTATGATCATGGTAACGAGGACTATTCCGACATTATGGCAAATGTTGGATCAACTATTTTTAATGGTATTTTTGACCATGATCATAGTCGGTTCAAAATCACTATGCTGCAATAGTCATCCTAACCCCCAATAATGGTAAAATTGACCATCAAATTCCTCTCTGTGTATATTCGACGCCCATAATCAAAACCGCTTGTTTAGATGCATTCGTCAAGCTGGATGGAATTTTTGGATATTGGATATTGAAGTTTTCCTAGTTTCGCTTCTATACTGATAATTATTAATTTCATATTTGAACCAACTTACCTCTTTTACAGTGAACC
This sequence comes from Aedes japonicus, assembly GCA_034211315.2. Classification (NCBI taxonomy): domain Eukaryota; kingdom Metazoa; phylum Arthropoda; class Insecta; order Diptera; family Culicidae; genus Aedes; species Aedes japonicus. The sequence goes on along the minus strand of JASCZW010001577.1, from coordinate 29,321 downwards.
TGCCACCCCTCCACCGACACCCGTCGTTGTAACGCCCACGGAGGCTCCGAAACCGACGGTTTCCAAGAACTACACCAATGCTCGTATTCAGATTCGCATGATGGACGGTAGCACCTTGGTCGAAACTTTCGATGCCAAGGAACAACTGTCGGCGGTGCGGTTGTTTGTCCAGCTTAAACTGGGCAGTGCCACGACGACGTTCGGCCTGATGACAAGTTTCCCGAAGAAAGTGTTCACAGGAGATGACTTCGACATTTCGCTGGAAAAGCTAGGGCTGGTTCCGTCGGCTGTACTGATTGTTACGAAGGCTCCCTGAGTTGATAATGTTTTCTGAAGGTGATACCCAAGTTTTGTATGAGTCAGCGAGGGATGTGAAGTGTTGGAAATAAAACAGTGGCAGATTGGTTCACAATATTTATTGGTTTTGTCAAAAGGAAGAAGAAGAAAAAAATCTCATCTTTTTTTCACTATAAGTAGAAACGAAAGAAACTTCTAATGATTGTGTAAATAGAATCGTATGTTCTATCTATATCATGTTCCCTACGCGGAGAAGTCAGGTCGTTTCGTTTTCGCGGTAAGTTTATGCTAAAATGCTGGTGTTATTTACAAGAATCGCTTATTCTATTCTGCCCACAAAAGCATAGCAGTCATTATTTTCCTTGATACCGTCTGGTAATGAGACTGCTATGCTTTAATGGCTTTATTAGTTAATTTGTAACTTAAAAGATGAATAACAAAGGCAATGCTTTTTGACGTTTTATCTGTGTAACAGTAAACTACACCTGCCCTAGCGACCGTTCCGAAAAGTGGCAGCAATAAATTACGTATTTTCGCAATTTTTGTTTTACTGCCAATTTTTTTTCCTAATATTATATAATAAACAATTTAGAAATGTCAAGCATTGAAGGCTCTTTATTTGACGCCGTTTAGACTAACTCAATTGCTCAAGTCGTACCTAGAGTTGTCATTCGCACTGTTAAAATTAAATTTTGTTAAACATCCTCAAAATCATTTGCTAAGGTATGAGCTTTTTGATGTTTTTAGCGGTAGCTTAGATTTTGGTTGCTATGGGAAACAATTCTTCTTATAAACTTATGTCAAAACGATGGACTTATTAGGTTTTCTAAAACGTATTTTAAAACCCACAATTATTAGGGAACAATAGATTTTGATTGTGGATATACAACCCCTCTTTTTAGTTTTTTAGAATAGAAGAGAATTGGCCAATAAAAGCGAGGTTAGGTTTTGTACAATTGAAATCGAGAAATTCAAGTACAGGTAAAGTGAGGTTCGTTTATGGGACTGCATTAGCAACGCCATTGGTGATAAAAAAGAGCAGAAATAGTAGATAATCATAGTTAAGACGAGTCTCATAGAATATAGAAGCTATCTCTCTAGCTTTTCGCAAAATCTTTCTGTTTAGGTTATGACCAAAATGAAGTATTTTCAAAAAAGGGGGTACTAAAATCGGGTCATAGGTATATATGAAGAACGTAATCATACATTCCTATTTAAGATACTTCTTTCAATTAGTACTTGTCCATTGCGTTCTGTCATTTTTTTAATTGTATGGAATTCATCAGCATTATCAAAATCTGCTATTTTGTTCCCTTACTGTCATCAGTAAATTTGTTTGGAATGCGACTAGAATTTTAATTTTTTTTTAACCTCACTTCGCTCATAGAAAGAAAAATGGGTTGTTCGAAATCAGCAGCTCAGTGGACAAACCAATGGGTAGTTCTTTTTTAAACTTGAGTGGTATATTTTAGTCACCATCGTGTGATGAAAAAAATCAATATAATATTATAAGGGAAACACTTAGATTTTTTTACAGAAATCTGTAAAGTTTTTTTTTACAGAAATCTGTAAAGTTTAACTTCGGTGAAATTTTACAGATATCCGTAAAAAATTTACCGGATTTCGGTAAAATTTTACCGAATTCCGTAAAATCGGATTACCGAACGTTTAGCTGTTGAGAATTCGGTAAAACTTTACAGATTTCTGTAAAATAATCTGAGTGTGTAGTACCGATAAAATTAATCCTCAAAAAAGTCTACATATGCGACCGTCTTACGTTTAGATGAATAATTCACACAATTGTTTTTTAATGATAAACGAGTAGACCTAAAATATATGGGCGGCACTTGTAATTTTTGTAAAAATGAATAAATAACAGATTCTCTGAAAGTTTCAGCTTTCTAACTAACTCTTTCTGTTTGCACTTGTTTTCTTGCGAATATAGCGATATTGCAAATCCCATCGTTGAATGTCCCATAATCGACGGTTACTAAAGTGCTAAAAACTTTTCAGTGGCGTTTAACCTTAAAGAGAATGGTCGGTCCCGGAGGCAATAATGATTCTGGATTCGTCGCGGAGAGGAAGGCAGTGGTAAAAACTCTCATATCTCCGTCCGAGATGAGGTCAAAAAGTGGAAATGTCATCATCGTTCATCCAGCAAGTGAAAAAAAGTACGAGTCAAAAGTCCTCAAAGGAGCTATTGCTCCAAATTGTAAAAATACGCAGAACAAGAGCACAAAATCACGAGCGCGGAAATAATATGACATGTTAAAGGAGTACGACTGCTTGATAAAGGACGACGCAACGCTAATTCAAAGCAGATTCTAGACTAGAGTTTTGTGTATTGGTCCAAGGAGAAAATGTTGCTGAACATTTTAAGCACAAAAACTTTAAAATTTTCTAAAGAAATCCTCTTATGGCAGGCAATATGCGGATGTGGTCTCAGAAGCGACAAGGTACTATCCTGGCCTGACCTGGCATCTCTCCACTATGGACAGCTCAGCTCATTGGAAGGCTCAGAATTGGTGCGTTTCTAAAAATGTAAATATTATACCGAAGCAGCGCAATACACCAAATTCGCAAGAACTCCGTTCGATCGAAGTGTATTGAGCGTTGGTTAATCGGAATCTTCGAAAAACGAATAGCATAACGATAGATGAGAAAAATTTAAGGCACAACTGGCAGAAGGCTGTCAAATTAGTGGCGGACACTGTACAAAAACTGATGGAAGGTATCAAACGAAAGGTACGGCAATTTGGATACAATGGATGTGTTGTATCCAAATTTTGAGGTGACAATTGTCACCTTGTATGTGAGAGCGAGTCGTCAAGACTCACACGCCACGCAGAATAAGGCTGACTATTATGCGCTCACAGCAGTTTTCGCGAGAAAAGCAACGGCGATTAGCTGATAAATCGTTTGTTTATCAGTGAATCCAAGATGCCGATAATTGAAGGATTCTTATTTCAGCCTCATTAAAAATTTGCTAATACCGTGACATGCCCTATTACCGTGAGGTTAGCGACACCGCAAGTTGAAAACCGTTATAAAAAAATGAATTCATAACAATTTGTATTTCTTCAAACGTCATTCAATTATGTAGGGTGTACATTAAGAAGCAAAAATATAATTTATGTTGCTTTGCAAAAGTAGAACATAAAAAATGTATGAATAGTTCAATACATTAATTTGCCTTATTCCGCGTACTTCAAGCATGGAGTTCCATATACCGCGCACAAGAGAGCCTAATCTCCGTGGTAATGTTTTTTCTTATAGATTGTATTAAATTTCATATTAAAAATGCTTATCATTCTAGCGATAGTCAAAGCATAGTTTCCAGAACTTTATTTATCAAAAATATGTAAATATTGAACATTAATTCAAAATTTCCTCTATCCACATCACTTCTGTTTCTTTCATTAAAGATTATAAATATTCGAGGTTTGCTTTGGATGTTTCATTGGTCCCTCCAAATGACTTTATTTAATAAATGAAGAAACTTCTTGAAACCATCGTCTCACTTGTTGCTCAGTTACGGTGGTTCTGTTTACGGCAGAGTGCTTAGGCACCCTTGGCGAAGCGGTTGGATGACGTTTCCAAAACCGGCATTCCACTCTTCCTGGACTCCATTTTTGAATGGGTTCCTGATTTTCATCTGTCTTAGGTACTGAGATACATTAGCTCAAAAAGTGTTGGGTGTTTATAGGAATCCCGCTTTGGCTATGTCAACAGTTCATTTGACAAAACGATTCTCACCTCAAGACTAAGAACTGTCGGATCTCCATGTGAACTTGTGTACCGGTTTTTGATTTGATCGCAGATCGTGTTTTCCGGTACATTAAACATCCGAAAGTCAGCTCGGATGGTGGCTCCACTTCTTACAAGGTCTAAGCGTTGTGCAATCAATCCACAGTGTACTGAACGCGTTTTTCAGAGTCATTCTGGAACAGAAACTCAAACACGGAATTAGGGAAAGCATGAATTTAGCGATGCCCTTAATCCGTGGTTAAGATTTTGATAACAAAAATGCACGAAAACTAAAATTATTGAGTGATTTTATGTTAAATCGATTATCCATACCTGCAGCAACATAATCGATTCGTTTCATTTTTATTTTACATGATTTTCATTGAAAAAAATAAACCAAACTTTTTTTCGCGTCCATAACCACTCAGCTAAGCCTGAGCAAAAAATTGCAGTTCATGGCAAGAATTTGTATTTTCCTTTTTAATTCGTGCGCGTTTGACTAGACCTCAAAATAGTGATGCCTTAGTGAAGTTAGTCATATTATCTCAACATTTGCGGTAATCGTTCGTGAAATAGTCAATTAAAATCTCAAAATATTCGTTATTTTATGTTGAAAGCGCGGTGTTAGGCGCTGCGCGGAATTAGGGCAGGTCACGGTAACCAACTTTCAGTCAGATCTCTTGGTGGGTGCTATCATTCATATAGTCTTCGACTGCCTCTGCAATTCATTTATCTAGCTTTGACAAACTTACCATACACCTCTATATCAGTACCATTCGATGCATGAAAGGCAAAAAATCGGGTTGAGAGAACCACCCATCTTGTAGTAGGAATCTTGAAAGTGCTGAGCACTGATCCTACCGAAATAAGATCTTAGTTTCAGAATTCTGTACAGTTTTACAAAAAAAGTATATTTCACTGTTTTCTTTAGGAGCGATTGAAGTCAAGGAGAGACAGACTGCAGGCTTCTTAAAAGACCAGCTTTTGGGAGTCTTTCAAAGTTTCGGATTGACTACGACTCAAATATTTTCAATCACGTGCGACAACGGTGCTAATATGTGGGCTGCAGTACGGCAGTTGAAGCAGCTGTACGAAGTCGACTGTATGTCGGTCTACGACTCTATCAAACGACGAGGACAATAGAAGACAACAGGAATTACTAACAGCTGCCTTGAGTAATCAGTTACAGAAGCACATCAACCTAGTCCGTTGCGCGGTATACACATTACAATTGGCCATTTTGGACGTAGTTAACAAATTCCAACTTGAAAGTTTTCGAAAAACAAAATCAACTTTATGCGCGCATGGCAGAAACCTTAGTTAAATTCGAGGATTTTTTTCGCTATGCGAACGCTCACCTCATCGCATGAAGGCCAAACAAGCATTGTTTATATGGTTAATACCTGGAATCCAGGATCACCAACGCATTTTCGGGTCACAATTTAAAGCTCCTCCTCGGATTTCGTTATTATCAACCAAGAAATGTTCGGAGAACCATCTAACGTTATCTTCTGTAAACCGATACAAGCTTCTGTAGTTGTCACCATTTGTACTAAGCCTATTTACATACATCTTCTGACGACGGTCGTCTAAATTCATAAACTTAGCCATTTTTCGGAATTATTAATAAAAGTGTTTTAAAACACACGCTGAACGAAAACTTTGAAGGATAGTCTGGACCAGACTTCAGATAAATTGTAGTATTTACTGCGTCCATTCATACCATAACCAAAACATGATCCACAAAAGTAGTAAGATCGAAAATCCACAGGATAATATAAACGAAACAAAATCAGTGGCCGCAATCCTACCCAACCCCATACAAATATTGGGAATTGCACGCATAAATTCTTATTAATAGGTAAGATTTGTGCTTAGCAAATCCAAACGTAATCCCACGGTAAAGCAAGCACGTGTTTGTATAATATTAAGTTGCACTTTTGTGAAAACAAAGTCGTCGCAGCAACCTGGAAATAATTAGAATATTAGAACAAGGATATAATATCCTTTACCAATGTGTCATTCAGTGGAATTTAATTGGGATAAACATATCTGGTTTTAAAGGTTAGCAATAAAAATAAATTAAAAACAGGTCAATGCTGTTTTTTTTTCATTTTCGTCCAAATGTTACTTACGTCCATTTTAAAAAGTACTCGAAATTAAGTGTTAATAATTCTAGAAATGTCATAGGAAGGAAAAGTGTTTTTTCCAACTTGAATAAATATGATTTTAAAATAATCCCACTGGGAGTAAAATATGTTCTGGTGGGGCAACTATGCGTTCAATTTGCAAGTGGGACAAATCATCGCATTTTTCAGATCTGGATGTTTACATGGATCAATTGTGCCTCTACCGGCAGTCCAATAAAACATATTTAAAAAAGCAGCTGTAGGCCAATGCAAGCCAAAGCTGCAATCTAAAAGCAGATGCAAATTCCCAGTCTTCACGAGAGAAGACCAAACAATTAAACAAATCTCACAAAGCTTAAATCTCATTCCCGCCTGAACGTAATTCGCTCAAACTCAAACTCAAACTGATAGCATACTTAAGCATGTTGAGTGAAAACAATGCTCAAATTTAAAAAATTTAAATGCTGAATTTTAAAAACCTATTGATAGTGTTAGGCTAACAAAATACTCCTTAAAAATTTCCCCGAACATTGGATTCATGATGAGTAGTTCCATCGCTTTTTCACAGGGTTGTCCATCTGAGCAACTGAATAAGTTTGTAGATATTGACCAGTAATTTCATCATTTTGTTCTCCTTTGCCTTCTTTTGCTGATACTCTTCTAAAAACTTCAGGCGTAAATCATACGTTGACGAGTGCATCTTGTCGTACTGAGACAAGGGCACTGTCGCCGGATAAAATATTGGTTTGTTTAGATTACAATTGGTAATTACCTTGCCCCCTTGTTGGCCGATGAAGACATCTTCGAACAAAATTCCATCACAGTCTGTTAGTTCAAGGCTCTTGTTGAAGCAAATGCGGATTTCGTTCAAAAATTGCAGCTTCGTTTCTCTGTCGTGATAGCATTCTATAGCGGCGTTCTTTTGAAAACGATCCATCAAAACTTCATGGATCATAACCAAGGTATAATTGCCTCCTGGAATAACTCCTCCTTCACTAAGCACATCAGCCATTGAGTGTTGTTGCAGCCATGTTAATCCTTGGCCAAAATATCTGTCTTCTGTGTTCATCTGAACCAAAACGGCAGCGGCACAGGTTCCATGTTTAAGCCACTCGTGACGCCACAGGGAATCGTACGGTTTATTCTTTTCCACATTAATCCAAAACTGTTCCAACTGGGGTTCAATGGCGTTAAGTTCGGTCACGTTGAAAACTGCCGTCTTGTTACAGAAACTAGGCCCTATGGTGTTCAGCTTTGTCGGCCAAATTCCATGGATTGTCCAGATGTCCTTCGGTGATGGTAAGCCACAGATGTTGTTCGAACTTTTCTCTCGCCATTCATAACATGCTGTGATGGGCCATCGTTGGGTGAAGATCAGTAAATCAAACTCCGGTTCTTCTTCCAGCAGGGCTTCGTTCATAGCTTCTTCGGAGGATGAGCTGTTTTCTTCGGATAAACTGTTCTCCTCGGATGAGCTAGAAATATACAAATAAATGCTGGTTAATGCCAGTTTTTGTGTGAGGGACGTTTCTTTATTAAATTTCAATTAAAATAGCAAACAAAACAAGTAAATAATGGTATTCAATACTTTGTTTTTCAATCTACTAAAATTTAATTGATCCGGTTTGTTGTGCTAAATATGCTCTGGAATACTGTGCACATGTTAATATTATTCGATAAATTAAACGTGATGAACAATGATAACAAATTTTGTTGTTCATCACGTTTATATATCCAGAAGATCATCCCCACATATGGAAGCATAAATGAATAAAGTTGTGTTGACTTACCTAGTTCTGTCTAATCTTACTTTTAATTGTGTCAACTGATGGTTGAGATCGCTTAGTCAACGCCAACGATTGTTTGATGTTGAAAGTTTGTTCGATGGCTGGGAGTGCTTTGTAAGTTACTGCTACTGAGCGGAATCGGCTCATTTCATCAGTAGAACATCATCGCTGAATTCCCGTTTAGCATAGCGCAGGTGTTCCATAATACTGCTTGAAGCTTTCTCTTGTTGACTTCAGGAAACCGGAAAAGAAACAGATACACATATAGTCATTAGTAAGTGATATTATCGAAACGAAATAGTTATACTATATAGTTGAACGGATGTAGAATGAGGGAACATCGAAATTAGCATTTTTTTTTGTTCTGTGGAACCAAAACATAACTGTATCTATTGATTAGATTATTGTTGTATGGGAAGGTCCATTAATTATGTCACACAGTAAGGGGGAGGGGGGGGTTTGGGAAAACGTGACGATCCATACAAAAAAATTGAAGGTTCAAAAAACGTGACAAGGGGGGGTTTATAAACAGTCGATTTTTGCGTTACGTAATTAATGGACGTTCCCTATGACTAATAATCGATTTGGTACAAGTCAAACATCCTGTCACAATCAAGGTGTGGTGTACATTGGTTGGCATAGCCCCTGATCCCAATTAGGGTCGACTTCTTTTTGTAAAGTTGAATATCCTACCAGGATCGCTTTACAAAATATCAAGGGGCTCTAGTAACCGTTTCCAAATATTGACATCCTTTGGTTGAAAAATGCTCCACAGCTGAAGAGTATATGTTCTGCAGTTTCAGTTTAATTTTATTTACGTGATACCTACTTGGGCAGTGACCAGTCCACTAACTACCAATTACCCGAAGGTCTTTTTTACTCAGATTTACTTCGTTCATACTGTTCAATTGACAAAGAAAGAATGCATTTCTACACACCCCACTAACTTCGATATACATGAAAAAGCATTGAGAGCTGCTTGACTATCGGAAAAAATGCAGATCTTTGTAAACCTGTATTTGCTCGTTACACAAATATTCACGCATTCAATAATGGCATGAATTTTTGCTTGAAATACCGTTGGACAATGTCCCATTGGTATAGCTTTCCAGATTCCAGGGCCATAAACCTAGGCTCCAGTATTTTCTCCCATTTTCGACCCATCCGTGTAAAACACAAACACAATGAAACCTGGACGTAAACTAGGCCCACCAGACTCGCATCTAAACGTTTGAATTATCTTGATTTTACCTATTAATATTAAGTTCATATTAAGTTACGTTTCTGTATCGAACCCATTTTTTTTTGGACATTTCTGAACGTTTATATACTCTAATTGTTATGTTTTGTATTCTCCGTTCGTGGAGTTACGATTATGATGTAGAAGGAGATGTTCGCTCATAACCATGAGGTACCCAAAGGGGAGGGTTCCTCTGCCATGTGCGCATCAAAACAGTGCATACAAACTACCAGTAGAAACTATCACAAAGCTATCAGTGGTACATGAGCGCAAACCAACACGTTATTATTGTCTGTTGAGGTGGCGGATTCGTCTTCGCCTTAACCTACCCCACAGTGGGATGTGGGAACCTACCCATGCCCTCTCGCTCAATTTTCAATACTTCTATTCTATTTCCAACCTACCGTACACTGACGGAACTTTCAACACTTCCTCTTCATATCTTTCATTCTAGCAAACATTACTGTCTACTCTTGGTGCCATGGTGATGAGCGAACATCTCGTTCTACATCATTTCTGAAGGGCAGTTAAACAAAAAATACGAATAAGGTGTTTCGGGTTATATTGACCCGAATTTCAACCTCACATTGTGGAAACTATATATGACCAAATTTTCAAGTCTTTGCAGTCAAAATGCTTATTAGAGTCCCAATTTTCAGTTTCTGGTGAATACTTCCCCTTTTACCCTGATTGGCTACAAGGAATCTGTGCCAGAAGAGGGCGTGTTTTGCCACGACAAATACAGATATTCACCGATACATCATGATTTTTCATTTTTTCAAGTAGTCTACTTCTGCCTAAAAATGGCTCAATGACTATAGAGGACAAGTACAGATTTTCGCCAAATCATGCCTTTCGATGACTCAAACTTCATGATTTTTGTTGAGAAGTCTACTTCTAGCCTAGAAATGGATCAGTGGCCATATTGGCCATTCTAAAACAACACGAATGCCCTAGAAGAACCTTTTAGGCAGGGAAAAATATGGATTTTCGGAAACATCGGCCTTTCAACGGCTCAAACTTCATGATTTTTCATGAATAGTCTCCTTCTATCCTAGAAATGGCCCAATGACTATATTTACTATTTGGAACAATCCGGATGCCCAGGGAACCGTTTAGGAGGGGGCAAACATACATGTTTGCCGAAACATGCCTTTCGACGTTTCAACCGTCATGATTTTTATAACAAGTCTACTTGTAGCCTTGAAATGGACCAATTACTATATTGGCCATTGCTGGACTATCCGGATGCTCCGGTGGAATAGTTCAGTAGGGGACAAATACGACTTTTTGTAAACAATCTACTTCTAGTCATCAAACGAAAGAATGAACATATTGAACATTCCGGGACAACCCGGATACTCCGAGGGCGCCCTTCAGGAGAAGACAAATACGGGTTTTCGCCAAAACATGCCGAGGCTACTAAATTTTGATCATGCATGAAGATATTGACAAAGCAGCTATGGTAACTCATTCAAGCTAAGAGTCATTGTCAAAGGAAACCATGTCAATTTCACATTTACTATCTTGTCAATGTCCAGCATGTGCTGTTTTCATTATTTGCTTAACATTAAACAAATTCAGTTAAATACATCTATGGAGCCGGCAAAGTGAATAAGTATTCACTTCCTAAACTGTCTGGATAACAACCGAGTGGACCACCACCCTTCCCTCGCCCGACCACTCTATGCCACTGCTCATAAATGAGTAAAAATGATAAATTAAGAAAGCTATATAAATTGGATCAGTTTATTCATTGATTTTGGAAGCTCACGAGTTCTATTACCGTGTTGTTTTACGAATTTGCCAGATTTCGGTAATTTCGGTAACCAGGTCGGTAGTCGAGTTAGTATGTTTCCAGAATTGACATAGCTTTCTTTGTTTACTATTTTTACTCATTTATAGTGTTGTGACGTTTTAGAATATTTCAATGTGATTTCAGAACAATAACAGAATTGCTATCAAATTTATTAGTAACTAGCTGAACCCGGTGCAAGCGCGCTACGCTTGCAACTAAAGGAATTGCAATTTAAGAGAACAAGCACATTTATTATTGTTTTTCGGAATGAGTTTTATTTTTGACTAAGAAGGGGTTCAAACTGCAGGACATCTTCTTACCCGAAAAATACACATTTTGTGTTTTAGTTACCTTGCTAATTCTCATGTTTACTTGAAATTTGTGTTTCATCCAGAAGGGGGAGGTTTTTTTTTGTGTTTCATCAAACCACCATACAATCATTGCCTTTATAAACTTCCACATGTCAAATTGGTAAAAGATTGTGTGCTCGATCGCCCTTCCGCTTGTTTTTAACTAGCATCTTTCAATTTCACAGCCTGCCGTACTCTAACGGAACTATCAATGCTTTTTCTTCATTTCTCTTCGTTCTAGCAATACATTACTGTTCACTCCTAGGGCCTTTCATGTTGATGGGAAATTATCTGCTTCTAACAAATTTTATCATAGATCGTTACTCCGCGCATTGGGAGAATACAAAAACAATTAAAGTGAAAATAAATTGTGTTTTATTTGTATGCGTGCCGCTTTCTAGAGGGCGGAAGGGTCGCAAACCGCCATAGGAACATTTCTCTCCTTCAAAAACCTCCACATGCCAATTTTGGTTCTATTGCTTAATTAGTTTTGCAGTAATGTGTTTTTCATTTGTATGGGAGACACCTCCCCCCCCCTTTTGACTGGTGAGGAGTCTCGAACCATCATAAGAACTTTTTCTGGCCCTAATTTTTACGCCGATCGGTTAGAAATCCTGCCTCTAAACTTCCCCATATGCAAAATTTGGTTCAACTTGTTTGATTTATTCTCCAGTTGTGCAAAAAATAAATGTGTTTCATTTGTATGGGAGCCCCCTTTCAGATGGTGGAGGATTCCTATCATAAGAACCTTTTCTGGTCCCAAAAACGCCTGCATACAAATTTTCATAACAGTAGGAAGAATTCTCATGTTTGGTTTCCATTTGTGTTTCATTTGTATGAGAGCTACCCTCCCCTACCAGAGAGAGGAGGAACCACCATAGAAACAGTTTTTGCTTCCAGAAAACCCCACAGGCCAAATTTGGTTCCATTTGCTTGATTAGTTCTTGAGTTATGCAGAAACTCCAGAACTTTCAGAGAGCAGACAGACAGACAGACAGACAAAGGGATAGACAGACAGACAGACAGATAGACAGACAAGAGGAAGGCCGAGGGTAAGCTGGCCTCAACGCTCCACGCCTTGGGCCGAGAGGTTGGCGGAACCGGCCAAATGGTGAAGAAGATCCTGGTCAATATGGACATTGTTATGCGGAAGCGTCAGTCGAGATTTATCCATAAGGCGCGGCTGAAGGTGCTGGTGAAAACATATTTCTATTCAAATTAATTCCATTGTTTAATGCATGCGTTTAACACACTGAATAGTTAAACTAATGATTAATTTAATAGAGAAATTAATCATAGGGGTAGGTATGTAAATCACCTACTATTCGTTTGCTTGAAGTCTCGAATACTGTGCACATATTAATATTAATGAATGACCGAATAATCTTTATTTGAGAGACTTTCAGCCGTCATATTAATATTAATCGATGAATTAAACATAATAAAAAGTTATAAGAATACTGTTGTTCATCATGTTTTATTTATCGATTTATAATAATGTATACAAATTCATCTCCACACATGAATCGCTTTTAGTTAGTTGCGTAAAAAGTTCTACCAATATATATTTTTTTCATTCCATTGTCGTGATTTTAAGCCTCGGACAGGTTCATCTTCCATCGTAGTTACTTAAACACCTTTTGTGTATTTTTTTTTTACTTGTGAGATTGGAACACGCGACTTTGGCGTGAAAAGTATGGGTGTTAACCATACCAACCCGCTGCCAATATTGGTTAGCTGCAATTCTTTAGAATTTAGAAATTCTGTAAATTGCATTATTAAGGTACAAGTGCTTTATGCTTAACCCATTTTCGCCGTTCTCCACAAAACATTTTTTTTCGACGATATCGTATCAAAATAGAAGTCTTGTGGATGCATTAATGAAATTTAGCATTTTTAGAGGTTTTTTTTTTTGACGCTTAGGAACACCGTGACAGCATGTTGCGTATACGCAACACTGGCGCATTGCTCGACAAATAGAATGCAACATACATTTTAAGCTCAAATGGTACACACTCAGCCACACCTAAATGAATGGTTAACTAGCTACAAATAATATTTGGCCTTTTGTGAACATATTCCCATTGTAAAACGACAAAAAATATAACCAGTAACTTCTAGTTTATGATTGAAATTGTGTCCATAAGACATGTACCAACTCATACAATGCAATTTGTGAGTTTTTTTCCCTATTGATGTGTGTGAACACAGTCAGTAAGATAGCCAAAGGATATACCTTTCAAACAAACTAATTTGTTTTGATCGTATTCAACGTATATGCATACACGAATTTTTCAAAACCACTGTTACGTATACGCAACAGCGGACGGAAATGGGTTAAAAGTTTGCTGGCGCAGCTAACTTTGTTAATTGGGTTTGATTAGTGATCTGATTAGTACTCTGAGGATCACTAGGTTTGATTACCGTGGAATTTTACTATTTGATTTTGGTTGGGTATTATCGGTGCTACGGATCTGTATCACCGGTAATACTCAACCAAAAACAAATAGTTACAATGTCCTTTGTACTATTAACTAATCCTCAAACTTACTTCATTCAATCAATCACTCTTTTGCGGTGCATTATAAGTCATAACGAACAAAATAAAAAAAAATCCTGTTATTAAAAACTAAAATTACGAAAATTTCGGTTTGTGAAAAATATTTAGATAGCCATTTTTGAATCGTAAAAAAGTAGGGAAAAATAAAAAATAATTTTGAAAATCATAATGCACTAGAATATGCGAAGTTTGGCGACGCGCGAAGTCAAGGCACCTCACAGTAAAGGATATTTTTAAAATACATAGCTGTAATATCAATCATAGAAGAAGATAGTACCAATACCAAGACGGATATGGAAGCTCAGTGTTTTTTTAAATACGTTTATAAATGTGCCTATATTGGCTACATTGTATGGCAACAGCCACTTGTATTTTGCACTATCAGTGGTGACCGTAGTGTTAATGAATGCATTAGATAACGACTGCATTGTTGTGCTATTTCACGTGCCAAAATAGTGATTGAGTATTCCACAAACGTTGAGATTACGAAGGACTTTTTTTTTTGTCTTGGGGGACAATATCATAACATGAATGAGTTTTGAACTGATTGTGTTTAGCAAACATCAAAACAAGTTTCACAACAAGCAATAATCCACAGGTTTTAACTACACTTTCTATCAGAAACCCCCTCTATTTTCAACAAACAGCCTTCGCACCTGTCCACTTCAATCTGATTATTTTGCAATTTCTAAGGCTTTTTAGAATTCATTCTTACCTTTCCGTCTGAACGAAGCATTGTAGATAGAATAAAACAGAGAAGATGGCAAAATGTTCCAGTTTCATGTTGGGAAAGTTCTTCGATTTCTTTCGTTTGTGTCGATGCTTTCACCTGCCCATTGGATGATTTGACTTCAGTGAATTTTGATCTTGGTTAAGTCGGCTTGTGCTAATTTGGTTTTCTTCTGAACTGCTGTCACCATTAATGTGCATATCAATAGTTATTCTTCGCTAATGTTAACGTTCTAATATGAATTCATTCAATTTAGATTCGTTTGTTTCTTAGGTCCATAACATTTAATGTTGCTTTTGCGACTGAATCACTTTTATCGAATTCGGTTCGAACCTAGGTTGGAACTAGTTTCAACGTGCGATACTCGAGCTTGTTGTCAGTGCAAACCTCAACCCGATACAAGTTACAAATAAAACCATACACACTGACGTTTAACACGCAACAAGCCGACCCAATTTCGATACCCGATCCAGTTTGGAACTGGATCAAAAACGAATTCGCTCTTTGAATCAAAATATAAAATGAAAATAATGACGTTTGTCATTGGCCGAACATGTCAGTAGGGATGCCAGATAATTTTCAAAATAATCGAACGACAAGGGAACACGGTGAAACGAAAGAACTCAAAATTTTAAATGAAAAGGCGAGGGGCGAATCATTACATATATAATTGAATCGAAAATGTGTATGCATTTGGAAAAAATGCGTTGAAAAGTACACCAGGGCATTCAATGCGCTAAAAAGTGCACAAATAAATCAAATGCGCTAAAAAATGTGTAATGAATGCGTACTAAAGTGCATCAATGTGTTGAAAAATGTTCCAAAAATGCCTCAATGCACTTCTTAATACGTGAGGCTGAATCGAAAATGCATGAGCGATTCGCCCCTCGTGAAAAGTACCACAATTGAGTGTTCTTCATGCACACTAAATTGAAATTACTGGTCTCGGTAATGATTTACCCAACTCACAGCAGCAGCTCGGTGTAATCGGTATTCGATTGTGTACTCAGTTTCAGTTATTTAGAAATTCCGTTGCTGAATTCCGGTAGCTACCCGGATAAAAATGATACAATTACAATTTAATAATATACAATCCCAACCAACAATTCAAAGCGATTAATAAACACCCATGTTAATTAGGTATGGAATTGGAGCTGTCAGAGCTGATTAAATCTGTAGTCGTATTGTTTTTATGAATAAAAGTTTTTGAAACAGAACAAAAAGTTTTTAATTGATTATTTGCATTTGGCTTAAGAACATGTTTTATAAGCTGTACTATATTTTTTATTACTCTACTGTTCAGTCATCAGGGAAAGATTAGAAACATGGAATAAAAGCATGTATCTCCAAAATCGTGACTTTCAATAGCAGCTAGATATAATTATTGAAAAACGTCCAAACAATCATCACTAGAAGTATTGTTCAGCTAAACAACGATATCCGGGATGTTTATTGCGCTCCCAAAGCAGTCAAACTAGAGCCTATAAATGGATTTAATCAACATAAAATGGATGATTTGTAAAAAATATATAATATCCATTTTAACCGAACTCTTTCGTAACCATCTAGGCTTTGTACTTTTTCCAAGTTACTATTGGAATCAAACCAGTTCTAGGAAAACTGCAGGCGCAATAAAACGTCCGCGTAAACCTTTAGAAATAGCTGTAAATGACATGACACTGCAAACCATTGTTACTTCACGTAACTGAAGGTATAAAATAGATCCTACTGTGATTCTTCGCCTCTTACTCAGTAACTCCAAGCCTAACCTCTCCGTGATGCTGATTTGGGTATGAGTAACCACAGGAAAGATTAGTCAGTGCTGTCATATGCTGACAGGAAGAGAGGAGTTGCTCTCTTCGAAGGACACCGTCTATCTGAGGGTCTGTTCTCCATGTTAGGGTGGCTTAAAACAGCGTATGTTCTTCATGTTATGAGTCGCTGATCATCGTCATATTGCCAGCGTGGGAATCTGTTCAATGCTGTGCACGATGGCTCGTCGACGAGACAGAGGGTTGGGGAAGGCTCAACAAGCCGCCCTTAAAAATTAAAAGTTTATACCGAAGTAAATACGGACCGTAACAATAATGGGTAAAGAACTAGGCGACGAAATAAATACTACGATTGCAAACTTGGAACACGAAACTACAAGTTGCCCTACTGGTCCGGGTTGCGATAGGATAATCTACGATGAGCTTCACCCACTTTACTTCGAAGTCGAGGCAAGGCAGTAGCTTTGTTGGACAGCACAGAAGGTATGTAAAAATGGGAATCGTACGGCTTTTTTCAGAGCTGTAGCACAGAGAACAGACGTTCATCTTCGATCTGCTACATGTGTAAAACTTTAAGCGGACATTTCAAATGTATGTCGTTATGCTTCTGGTATGCGGCGCTGCAGTTGTACGATAACTGTCATGTCGATGTTTATCAATAAAAAGCCAAGCACATAACGTGACAAGTTTTGTTTGTTTTTCTCTGCACTTGCTTTTTAAACGGGCTGCCCATATTAACTCTTACACACGTTTTTCAAGAAAAGATATATGGACATTATTGTCTGTTCTTTTTGGCTGTAGCATCACCAACGAGCTTTCAGTGCTGGGCGAAAGGCATCAGCGAGTGATTGGGTGGTTTCCGATCAATGCTAGAATGTGAAAACTGAGTATCAAGAGCCGTTTCTTCAGCTACAACATCATCAAAATATAGTGCCCACACAAACGGGAGACCCGATAACGAAAAAGAAGCGTTATACGTGCAGCTAGAGCAAGTGTATGATGGCTGTCCGTAGCGAGAAGTCAAAGTAGTCATTGGCGACAGGTAGGACGGAAGGCAATGTACCTAGCGTTAACCGGGCCGAACAGCCTGCTGGTCGCATCGAGTGGTAACGGCCAACAATGCGTGAGCTTTGCGGCCTCCCGTGGTTTAGTAGAACGAAGTACCTTTTTCCCCGCAAAATCGTCCACAAAACCACTTGGAGATCACCTGACTCACGAATCAAGTGGACCATGTTCTTATCTCCGGTAAATTCTTCTCCGATATCATCAGCGTTTCGAATATACATGGTGCTCAATAAGTTCGAATACAAATGTTCATTATTGCATAGGTATGCGCTATGTACATGTATTGGTATTGACGTCAGCTATAGCTTCACTAACAGATGTGTGAGATGTTGACAATCTGTCAGTTGTTGTTCATTTGTTACGCGCTATGAAAGAGTTTTTGAGTGCGTAATTAAACTTTTTTTTGTACGGTGACCGATCCGCAGCTTCAACGGTGTGATAAAGTGAAACTTTGTCTTCACGACCCTCAAATGATATAAGGAGACGTCATAACTGCAACCCAGTCGGCCGCGTTCGACGAGGACGCCACCGGCCCTGAAGAGTTTAAGGGGGCGGATTCGGCAAAAAAAAGACCAATTCAGCAAAGACCTTTGTTATTAGTCTCACGAAAGACGTAAGATCCATGGCGTCTCGTAGACTACCAGCAATGAGTGGTTGGATCGAGCTAAGATTATCCTCTTTCGGCATGCAGTTCTGGAATCCTTTTTTTGAACGAGAAACTGTTCATGCTGCAGTAGCCGCACATTGTGCAAAATGATTGGGAGTGGGCGCATACGACGGACAACATTCCTGAATCCAATATAGGCATCCATCGGTTTCAAAGAGCCGCGTTAGCAATGGTTTGGGCAAACGTCAAAATCAACTAGGTGTACTACAAAACTGAGATTTTTGAGAAGGTTGTAGCCCTTAGTCTCCGAAGCCTCCACGGAGATGAGCACAACGTGTTACAGCAGGACGGTGCACCATCTCACACGGAAAATGTGGTCCAAGCCCAGTGTTGGGACAATTTAACCGACTTTCAGAAAAACATTTGGTGGCCTCCCAGCTCTCCGGATTCATATCCTCTTAACTTTTTTATTGGGTCCCATATGATGTCGAAGATAAACGAATACCAGGTCGGCCTCTTGAACCAGTTCAAGACGGTAATTCTCAAAATCTTAGACGAAATGTAGTCCGTGCGTTCCGCCTGCGATGCGTTCGAAAAACGTTTGGAGCTCGTACAGAAGTACAGATTTCCTCACGTCATTCGAAGAGATATGCTGTAAACTTTCCTATTAAATATTGCTCTCATTAAAATGAACCTAGAAAAAGCCCAGGAATGCGTGCAATAGCTAAATGCTGCCCCAAGCAACCAAAAGTTCTGATAAAAAGTATTTTTTTTACTTAACCAGCAAATCGAAAGATTAAGATGAGAATTCTATTCATCTTACTTTTTAGGTTAATAACCAAACTGTCTAGTTCGCACTCAATGTTTAAGCTTCTAGAAGCATTCTTATCAACTACAAAAAGAAAACTTTAAAGTTCATGAAAGGTTCGTTCAAGAGGTTGTAGAGAATGCTATTCAGCTTAAAAAGTACCTCAAACGAACTTAACAAAACCAAAAAAAAAACATTCATATTCGACAATTTTGTTCTTCTCTAATCCTGCCGCAAATTTACTTTTAGAATGCTGTGTTGATGAGTTTTTATTAAGTACATTAAATATTATTAAATATTGTATTCATAAATACTAACTACCTAGTCTCCTACAGAGTCCTCCTCTTTCAAACTGGGATACTTACCACTGTGCCATATGAACGAGATGATTTATTTTATGATTCTACTCGAAGTGTTTATTTCATTAATTCCATTAGTACTTTTTTGTTTCCTTAAATCTTTTTCTTTTGATTCTTTGATTATCGAGATTTTCAGCCCTGAGCTGGTTCATCTTCCGTCATAGTAACTTAAACACCTTTTGGGTATTTTTGCAACTTACGCGGATGTTAGATTCAACTCGTGACTTTGGCGTAAGATCGTAAGATAATCTTATCTGAACCTAAAAGTCTCTTATTAGTTCACCTAGAACTCAATCTGAACTACAAATTAATTAAGTTTACCTTGTTGAGTGACAGCATCATTTGCCGCATCTTGTTTAACTTACAGGTTTTTACGATGGTAATAAAATAAGCCGTTTTTTATTGTTTTTGAAAAATCAACTTTTTGGCTCTTGTATCTTATCAAACTTGCAACGCAACACCAGATCATTCTTCAAATGTAAGTAAAATTTAAATGAACTTTCAAGTTGCTTGAGATGTTAATGACACTTTAAAGAAAATTTATATCTGCCTGTACGTGAAGTGTCTTGTTGTTCAGCAAAAAAGTTCCATGAAACTAAATTTCAAATAATGTGAACTTTTTAGTTCTCCTCTCAAGTTAACCCCTGCGTTACAGTACACGAACCATCTGCTAGGTAACAAAAATCATTGAAGCGTGAACGTTGTTCTGATTCTGATTTCATGATTTAGTTTCGGTAAATATTTCAAGAGCTGTTCTTAATATCATGATCATGATCTTGATAACATTTCGAAAGCTACTAGAAATGAAAAGAAAAATTAGTATTTTCCATTTAATTCCAACTACCTTTATTGTTGTCTTGACACAAGTCAAGTCAAGATAAGCAATACAGGTAGTTGGAATTAAATGGAAAGTACTAGTACAACAAGTATTAGTCCGATGCCATCTAATCATTTTTTTGGTGCTGCTTTTTTTTCGGTGATGCTCACTGCTTCTATCTCCAAAAACAGCCAGACCTCTATTTTTCGAACGAAAAGGCATCAAATGGAAGAACGAGACCGCGAAGTAATGGAGGCACTGTATCGTGCTATCGACACACGCAAATTCTACGAAAAGTTGAACAGCTGGCGTAAAGACTACGTACCTGTGAATTTCCGAAAACCTGAGGAATCACCCATCGAGGTGCACTATATATACTTTAAGACGATCTATAGTAGTATATATAGATGATATATTAATTTTCGCGAAGACTTTATAGTACCTCCATAAGACCGTGGCTCAAGTTTTTGAGATTTTTGGGGTGAACAATCTGACCATAAATTCCGACAAATTTGAGTTTGACAAAACCCGAAAATGCTTCCTAGGACACGAGCTGGACGAAAACGGGTTTAATATCGATGAGGGGAAAATTAAGGACATCCGTAGATTCAGACCTCCATCTACATCATTTTTTTTGACAACATCGCTAGTCCTTTGTGGGCGATTACCAGCAGAGGGCCCCAAGCAACAACATGCTTTGGAACGACTGAAAGCGCTTATTGTTAACTGTACGACTTCTCTTGGATACTTCTCAAAGGATGAAAAGACTATCCTCTATACTGATGCCTCACCGAACGCATTCGGTGCTGTATTAGTCCAACAAGGAGATAATCGTCCTCCTCGTGTGATCAGCGTTGTGGCCAAGGCTCTTACTCTAACAGAAAAAAAGGTATCCACAAAACGAGCTAAGTCAGAGCTAAGGCTTCACTTAAGAGCAGCATGGGTGGTGGAGCATTTCGCTTATTTTTTACCAGGAAGACACACTTCGGACGGATGCACAGGGATTTACATTCATCCTGAATAGGTCACGTGAAGACTCAAAGCGTGCCCTGAATCAGCCCATACAGCTATGAGGTGGAATATGTTCGGGGACGCGATAACATTGCCGATCATTCTTTCAGGTTATATATTGGTGAAGATGGCCCCTTCGACGATGATACCAGTCCGTGGGAGATTGGATTTCTCGAAGCAAACCTAATCAGTTTTCTAACGCAAGATGAGATTAAAACAGCTTCTGCTGCTGATCAACAGTTACAAGAAGTAACAGATGCCCTCAAATCCGGAATTCGGCTTCCGCGCCTGAAGGATGCCAGGATGCCATCTGTAAAAAAGGTGACAAGCTAGATTGCTACAACTATCGTGCAATAGGGTATTATAGAGGTATGTGCATTATAACATTGTTCGATAATAAACATAATAATATACCGGCTTTTAATTTATTTTTTAATTTTGACAAGTGAAACTATTGAAACAACAATTTCAAAGTATTATGATTGCAAGACAACACCTTGCTATTTCACCATGAAACACGCTACAAAAAACAGACTACCTAAACCAACGACGCAACCATTGATTTCTAGCATACAAAAGGTGACATATATGTCATAATGGGAGCCTTCGTTACTGAAAATTAAGTGCTGTCACTTTGCATAAATGTCACTTTGTAAAACTGCATGTCGGTTTGTGAAAATAAAAATGATTTGTTTTTTTTTTGTTTAAAAATAGAGAAAAAATAGTTGAGGTTCATAAAAAATATGTTTGTGCTACGAAGAACGCCCATCATCAATACAGTTGGAAAAAACATGTTTTAAAAAAAATTAAAACCCCCTATTGCCGCTTACAAGTTGCTTACCCAAATTCTATGCCAGGTTCTGTCACCCATTTGTGGTGACCGATTTGATATTCGCCGTCCATTTTTTTTTTCGACACTCGGACTCGACACGTCCGTACGCTGGAACACTAGTTTTCACACTAGCGTACGGACGTGTCGAGTCCGAGTGTCGAAAAAAAAATGGACGGCGAATATCAAATCGGTCACCACACCATTGTACCAATCGTGGGGCTGTACCAAGCAGGATACAGGGGTACCCGCGCAACGATGGATCGAGTGATGTGTGTCGTTCAAGTCTCAGAACACGCTCGAGTCCCATCGAATCTCGGAGAAGATTACGGCAAGGTGATAGATACGACTGCTACGATCTTCAGGAAGTCCGTCAAATTTTTTGACTTCACCGATAACGTTGATAACGTAGCAACTTCGAGACGATAGTTGAATCGTACCTATATCAAACTTATAGCTAGTAGGATTGTGGAGACAAAATCCATGTGAGGATGAAGCTCACGGAAAGACAATATTAGCCTTCTACCACGAATTTGGATTAAGTAAAATTGATGTGGTAGAGGAATTCGTATATCTGGGCTTTTAAGGGGCTGCCGAAGACACTAGCAAAGAGATATAACGCATTTTGCCTTCTTTTGGACTCCGAAGGGCGCAAAGATCTAATAAAGATCGCTGAACTACAAAGCTGTCCACAAGGGTGTCCACGATGAAATTGCCACACACAAAATTGATTCGCAAAATTCGAGTTTTCATCCGATTGCCATCAAATTTTCAGGGATTGAGAAATAACTGTTAAACTTCATTTTACCATTTTACTTGTATTTTATTTACAGTCCATACGCAAATGCCCGCGCCTTGGCCTTAACCCCGGCCATAAGATTCTGCACAACCTGTGAATCAACCGTTTTTTGCATGTAAACCCATACTTTCTTCAGTTCCTCGACTGTCTTCACTACCTTAGGTCGTTTAAGAAGGTGCTGCTTCATAATCGCCCAGTACTTCTCGATGGGGCGGAGCTCCGGAGTGTTGGGAGGGTTGAACATTTTCGAAATTGACCTTATTGTCCGCATACCACTTCAGCACGTCCTTGGAGTAGTGGCATGAGGCCAAATCCGGCCAGAAGATTGTTGGGACGTTGTGGGCCTTCAGGAGAGGAAGCAGCCGCTTCTGAAGGCACTCGTTTATGTACACCTGTCCGTTCATCGTGTCCTGGGTCACGAAAGGTGCACTCCGCTTCCCGCACGTGCAGATGGCTTGCCAAACCAGGAATTTCTTTGCAAATTTGGACATCTTCTGAGTGCGGACATGCTCCGGAACGCTGAACTTATCCTTGGCCGTGAAAAACAGGTTGCCGGGGATCTGTTTGAAGTCGGCCTTCACATATGTTTCGTCGTCCATGATGCAGCATTCAACTTTCGTCAGCATGTTGAGGTACAACTTCCTGGCACAGGTTTTGGCGGACTTGTTCTGCTTCTCGTCGCGATTAGGGGCCTTTTGTACCTTGAACGTTCGAAGCCCAGCCTTAGTTTTGGCCTTCTGGACAAAACTTTGGCTTAGGTGCAGCTTCTTAGCCACATCCCGTACGGAGGCGTTCGGATTTCGGTTGAAGGCCCCAACTACGCGGTTGTGATTTTTGGTGTTGTACGGAATACTTTTTCCTTCACTTCTGGGCTTCCGATCGGTGGTCAACCGTTCCTCGAACCGCTTAATCACTCGTGACACCGTGGAATTCGCGATTCCCAACGTTTTAGCGATGGAACGATGCGAGAGATCCTTGTTCTCGAGATGAATGCGCAAGATTTTATCACGCACGAGCTGTTCTTTCGACTCCATTTCCGCGAGTTTTGATCACAGGAATGTAAATAATGTAAAAAACTTGCAGGATGTAAATAATGCACTATGAACTAAATCCACCCAAATTTTCATTAAATTCTACCCAACGGTTAAAAAGTTAGAGCAATTTCATAGTGTGGCAATTTCATCGTGGACACCCTTTATAAGACATTTACTAGATCGACAGTCCGCTTCGTATACGAAACATTGCTCGTGGACGACCAACGCGCCCTTGTTGTCTTTAAAATATTTCATGATGAACTAAATCGCGGTGAAGGCGAATGAACGCCGAATTGCTTAATGGCGCACCCAGGGTGGACGCGACTCGCGACACGATGCGAAGTTTGACAAAAACGTCGTCAGGGTTACAAAGAAAACGTTGCTTTTTGTATTTTGCTTGATAATTCTAGGCGTGTAAATGATACATTTGTTGCTTAGGACCAATTCCATTTCCATTTGTAGATTGGACCTGTTAGATTGGTCTTATGCCAAGTTAGAATGTACATTTGTATTTTGTATTTGTGTAAATTTGCGTAAAGTTTAGAACTTTCTACATTTTGATGACGAGTGAAGTGAAAACATTTACGATAAGGAAATATTTATACTGAGGACTATTTTTCCTACGTTATCATCGAATTAAACATTTAAAATGATTGAAAGTATCCCAAATGTTATGGCTTTGTTATGGCGATCATTTGGCAAGTCACAGCCAAAGTCGAGTAGTTATTTTGCCATCAATTAATCGATATAAAAGCCAGAGACTTTCAGAGAAAACTGTCACTGGATGATAGGAAAAAAGTCGACCCATGTTTAGATTCATGGCACAAGATCACAGTTAAAACATCGAGCACAATATTTTTTACAAATATTTATTCAGCGTATTTTTTTTGTTGAATGCATGTTGCAGAACATGTTGAGTGAAATTTTGAAACGATCCATCCCCATGATCCATTTTGTTTCTATTCTGCTCATATAGACTGTTCCAGAAAGTATAAGCACACTTTCAAAATAACAAAAAAGTCATGTTTTTTTTAGTTTTAATAATTTCATTTGGCAAATCAAATTTGTATTTGTGTTTTATATGATATTTTGCTCTCGTTTAATCAACATATTTAATCATAGCCAAGACTCCTAACTTTTCCTCGAACATGACCCATTAGCTTCTGCACAGTGGTACTTCCCACCATTTTGACCACTTTTTACCAACCTTTTTTTAAATTTTTGGATGTCTTTCGCTGGCTTTATGAATTCTCGAAGCTTTGCTTTGGTTAATGCCCAAAAAGTCTTGATTGGCCGTGCCTCCGGGCAGTTCGGCGGATTCATGTCTTTCGGCACGAAACATACATTAGCACAGGTTTTGTTTTTCAAAGGAACAGTTTACGATTGCTCGACGTGATCTTTAAATCACAATTTGTAATGCCTCTGGTAACGCTTTTGGGAACGTCCATTAATTACGTCACGCAAAAAATGACTTTTTATAACCCCCCCCCCCCTGTCACGTTTTTTGTATGGACCTTCAAATTTTTTGTATGGATCGTCACGTTTTCCCAAACCCCCCCTCCCCCTTACTGCGTGACGTAATTATTGGACCTTCCCTTTCCTGTTGTCTCCAATCAGGTATCAATTTTCTAACGGTTAGCTATGTTTAATTTGTACCCGACATTGTTTGTCGATCTGCTTCCAGTTGATTTTTTAATGCCTTCGAAGGTTTAACACGGTGAGCAGCCTCCTTTAAAGAGGTGTCCTTTATCTTGAGCTGCAACTAAGTAAATGTTCAGCAACATAAATAAACTAGCACCATAAAAAATCAACGTACCTTCAGGAACAGCTTTTTATTCTTTGGCCATTTTTTTTCTCACGCAATAGATTCCAATGTCCTGGTACAACCCGGAACTCATGTGAATTACGATGAAACATATGAAAGTTTTCGGATGATTTTTCAAACATCGTTAATTGTTCATAAGCAAAGGATTCCTGCTCTACTTTGAATTCATCCAAAAGTTTCGCTCACAGCTCCCACAGCTGCCACCATCTAAAACGACTGGTTCCCCACAAACCTCCTCTAAAGTATTTCAAAAGAAATTATCAACGTCTAGCTTGGTGCTGTCCGTGTTGAAGTGTTTATACCGATTATCGAGTCGGTAATATTTGTATCGAGACTAATTCTCGAGTTATTTGCGCCCTGGATTTTTCTTTCCAAAACAACTACTAGAGCTGTTAAAATAAACGAACTGATTGATATTGACAGGTACTGCCGTATTTTTTAGTAAGTCAGCGTCCTAATCGTGTATTAAAATTGTATTGCAAGTCTTATTGACGGAATGTCCACGTTTTAATGAATTATTGAAAAATTAAGAATTAAAATGATTTTCTGTATTTTTAAGGTATTTGTACATGTATTTTTAGATGCACGTATTTTCTTTATTTGGGGAATCGTTTATTAAGCCTTTCATGATTACATTACTTAATATGTCACCTTCTCCAAACAGGGACGGAATCGAGAGCATACCTTCTCAATGTATGAGCCAGTCATCGAGTTCCATACCTTGGTAATGGAAGCTTTCAGGGCGCCAATACTGGGGTAAGAACGTTCACAGGCCTTAACCTGAACACATGCTCATATTGAGTAATCCAAAGGATTCAAGTCCGGGCTGCTAGGAGGCCAAATGTCCTTTAGCCAAAATTCCATGTTTTCCTTCAGCCACGCTTGAGTTCTTTTTGAGGTATGACACGGTGCTCCGTCCTGTTTGAAAATGACGTGTTGGTGTGCTCCAAATTTGGCTTTCATCCATGGCAGAATATTGTCCTTCAAAAGGTTCATGTTACCCTCGGTATTAACTTTTAATCCAGCTTTGACAAATACTGGAGGCATTTTCAAGCCATTGGACGCAACTGCCCCAAAGGCCATGACTCCGGCCGGGTGTTTGGTTGTAAACTTGAATTTCACGTTCTCTGGAAATTCCTCAATCTTCTTCGCCGAAATAATCCTGTCTGTACGTGTGTTAGATACTGTTAGATACTATGCTGCAGAAAATAATGCGAAAATGTTCAAACTTGAGTATTGGGTTAATTCGTGTAGCTAGTGACTAATTTCTGTCGAAAGTGTATTTGTTAATGTTTACTTTCAAGTGCTGCATCCAAACATTCTATTTGTTTTATTGCAAATTCGTTAAAATATTCGCGAAAGAAGTGATCACCAGTTTGTTGTTCGCCCAGAAGAAGTTGAAAGAGATTGACAAGGTGGTAGGGTGCCATTTGGCAACAGTTTACCGCATAAAAAAGTCCCTGCAGGATGGTCCTAAGCAGCGGAAGCCGGAAAGCGGACGTCCGCGCTTTGCCACACGCCGAACTTGATCAAATCGGCCAATATTTCGGAGAAATCCATGCCGAAAATCATCAAAGAAGACCTGCATGCATCTTCCAGAGCCAGAGTGAAACGCCACTTGATTACGGACTGGGTCAAGGAACTATGAGTAACTCGTTCCAAGAGATTGCTTTCCTTGTTGAAGAAGGAAAAAAAATGATAATCCTGTTCTCCGACGAAAAACTTTTCAGCATCGATGCTGTGGCCAACAGCCGCACGGACCGGTTCATTTCATCGCAGAAAATGGAGAACGTTTCGGAAAAAATGAAATTCAAATTTCAAACCAAACATCCGGCTGGTGTCATGATGTTTGGCTTGGTGGCGTCCAACGGTTTGAAAATGCCGCCTGTTTTCATTGATGTTGGAGTTAAAATCAATACCGAAGCGTATATCGGCATTTAAAGGACCAAGTGCTTCACTGGGTGAAGGCCAACTTCTCCGAGGACTGAAATGTTGTCCTACAGCAGGATGAACCGCCTCGTCACACGTCCAATCGAACCCAACAATGGTTGAACGATAACATGAAGTTTTGGGCGAAGGATTTGTGGCCCCCTAGTAGTCCAAATTTTAATCCGTTGGATTATTCGATTTGGGCATATGTTGAAGCATGAGCCTGCAAAACATCACACCCTAGTGTAAAAACCCTGAAGTCAACCATAACACGCACATGGCAGTCAATGTCGGAGGACTACGTCCGAAAGCCATACTCTGGCTTCAGGCGTCGACTCGAGGATGTTATTAATAAAAATGGAGGACACATTGAATAAATTGGTTTAAAAGGACTTTATAAAGATAACTTCACTCGAAAAATGTTGATATTATTGCTTAAATTAGTTGAAAATGGGATTTGAAAGAAATAGCACAAATTTTCGCATTATTTTCTGCCGCACCCTGTACGTCATCGATGGTGAACATTTTCGCATCTGAGCATACGATGATAGTATGCTTATTTTTTAATGCTGACACCAAACGTTTCGAGCGCTCCAGCCGTAGTTGTTTGATTCGGTCCGTTACAAGGTAGCGCTTTACTCTTGCCATGGACGAACATCTCAAATTATCTTTAACCAACCGTTGCATGGTAGATTTTGAAATATCGGCATCCTTAGTCAATTTCCGGATCGATCTGATAGGAGTTCGCCTCACTTTGTCCCTCACTGATATGATGACCTTCGGTGTGCGAGCGGACCGGGGACGGCAACTTCCCGGCTTCCGTGGACGTGGTTTATCAAGGAGTGAACGTTGGATACGGTAAACGGTAGCCAGGTGGCATCCCACAATCGTTGCAATTTGTTTTAAGAGCTTTTGGGCGAGCAGCAAACTAGTAACAACCTCCTTTGCGAACATTTTTCTCTACTTTGTTACTAGCGAACCACTGTTTTGTTTACATCGTCTCAGATTATACAGTCAGATGATTACACACACGTATTAAAACAGTAAAGTTAATGATTAAAGCTACCCAAAATAAAGTATTGAAAACTTTCGCATTTTTTTCATGGGACATACTGTAGGGTAAGTATTACGCAAATAATTCTTTATATACTTAATTAACCTTCTTAAGTGTTCCTAAAAGTAGGTGCATAGGGCTGAAAATTTATAATTTACGCGGGTTTGAAAACAGGTACAAACATTTGTGTAATATTTTTTGTAAAAAAAGGATGAAACTAGCTTACTGTGGAACACTGTGCCATAACGGACCAACGCATCTGATATTGTTGTTAAATACGGTGGAGTGCAGATGGAAGACGGAACGTGGATGAAGCTGGCGAGGTACAGCCATGGACCGATTACAATGGAGACAACTTCTGTGTACAGTAGAGGCAACACCGGCCTTGGTTTAGTTGGTAAGTGGTAAGTATCATATTTGAGAACCTCAGCAAATGGCTACATATTTATTCAATCGCAAATCTCTGTTAATAAGGGATCAACATATCTAATATTATAATTGAAGCTATGCGTTGCGGCTGATATCATAATTGAAGCTTGCGTTACGGCAAGCATACAAAATTTGTAAATCGAGCGGAATCCGTAGTAAAAAACTATTTATCAGAAAACATTTAGGTACACTTTATATTCATAAACGCAGCTTTGATACTTTTATTGATATTAGGCCACGACATCAATGGAATGTAAGTAGGTAAAGGGAGATGAATGTCGTCTTTTAAAATCTTCACTGCCTAAATGATTAAAGGAGTTTGACGTCAAACTCAGTCGTCATGTG